>CAEGAF010173397.1:0-76826 GCA_903067075.1 Micropoecilia bifurca
GCAATTCAATTAAGTTGGTTCAACTTTTTAGTGTAAGTTTTGAGTTAAATGAACACAAAAAGGTAAGTTGTCATAGCCAAAGCAAAAGAATTAAGTTAAATTAACGTAAATAAGTCCATAAGATGAACTTGAGCCCAAAGAACATTTTTTAGAGTGTTCCTCCAGATTCAGGTTTCAAAACAAATTAGAAAATTATTTTATTTTTTTATCTAAGATGTTTGAACCATTGAGCTACAGTTCAGACCTTACTTTCAGGTAAGACGGTTAACAGAACTCAAAGCCAGTGTTCTCTATACATCTATGTGACCTGAAGCACTGACTGCATGCTGCAGTAGGCTTTGCTTCACAGGTTTCCTTGTTGCTTGTGCAACTTTTCCCTATAACACTTTCCCTTCCATTAAACTTTTGAGTTGAAATGGTTGAGCTTTCTTGGTAATAAACTTTTGGTACTTGCACTCTTTGTGAACGTTGCCAGTTTACCTGTTGACAACTGCCTACCTCATGGTACACTGACCATAACACATCCATGTCATTCTTTCAAAACAAACCTGTTTTGTTTCGGTCCAGTGTAATAGCTTAATCTTCAGAAAACAAAAAAAAAATCTTGAAACACACTGTTCTGTGTGGTATTGATCTAAATGAGTTTGAATATTTAACTGAAAATACTGAAATAGATACAATCTTTACATACCTGCAAAGAAAAAAAAAATAGATATCAGAGTATATTTTGAATGCAATTCAAATCTTCCTTAAGGCTTATCTGAGGCTTCTCCTTCATTATTTCCGGAAATGGATGTTCTTTATGGCATATCATGAGCAATCGATCGGCTCCACATCTTCCCTGAACAGGAACAAGCTTCTTTCTAAATCTGTTAAAAAAAATTCTGTAAGAGTGCAAGAGAAAGCTCAAGAAGCATGTGGGATCCGGAGAGATTTCTCACCCAAGAGGGTAAACAGCAATTTTAGGGCATGAAATTGATTCAAAGTGTTTTGATGGGAAAAGAGAGAGAGGGGAAGAGGAGAGAAAAAAAATTTCTCGTGATAAAATAGAATCAGACAATTTATTCCAGACTAATTGACAAGTGAATAAAAATATATGGCAGATGTCTGAGACTTTATTTAAATCACCGAGGATATTAGCTGGAAGAGAAAGAACTGCTGAGGCTGGTCAGAGCAGTAAGCTAAAGGGGAGCTGAGCAGGCATCTCACCTTTCAGTGTAAAGACCCGAGGCGAGGCGTGCGGCACACATATGGTGCAATTTTTTTCCTATAACGCATTCGCTTGGAGGGGAGGTGACATCTTCTTAAAGTACAGTGAGCTGTCAGGCCCGAGGCTGGGTGAGAATGGTTGCTACATCACTTTTAATGCTGTTCTGCCAGAGTTCCTTTAGTGCAACTGAAAGAGGCGATTTATGCAGCCGCGCGCCACTGTTACTGCATCGCTTTTTACATTCAACCTGCTGTTTTTAATTTAAAACTATTCCAAAAAATTTAAAAAAAAATAAAAAAAGACTGACACACACTAGTAAAAAACAGTCTCTGTTTATTATGATTCAGCTCACATAAGTGTTCCAAGTCAGTTTTCTGAATATATTTTACACTTTAACCTTTTTTTAATCTTTTCAGTAGTTTCAGCGGCAGCATTGACTTCAGAGGCCCGGACTACCTCGGGCTGAACCATGAGTTCTCCCTGGCCGATCACTTACTTCTCTCCTCAGCTTCCAAATGTAATCCCAGATCAAAGGTCTTAGAAAATCAGGACAGATTTTCATGGGTAGTGGCAGCGCAAGTGATATGAGACCGTATTTTTTTTCTCTTCTTTTTTGATCTTTCTCCTGCAGGTCAGCTCTTAATAAATTTATATATTACGTTTGATTTTTTTTTTTCTCATCAGCTACTTCATTATCCCCAAATCATTAAGTCCACAAACTAGTCGGAACGTAGTTAGATTTAATATTTTAACATTTAAGAGACAAAAAGAACACCTTTTCAAGCATAATGAGCTCAAATTAATATGCATTTCAGAGATCATTTCTGCGTCGGTTGCTCAAAAGTGAGGTATAGTCTGCACAGAAAGAAACACTTGGACACTTATAAAGCTTACAAGGTCGATTTATGGCACAACACCTCCTTAGAAGAGGAAATCACAAAGATAAAATGTTTCACAATATTTCATTTAATCACAGAAGTAGTGGGGGAAAAACACAATTATCTTCCCAATTTATTTAAACAGTCTTATTTCAGCATTCTTCAACACTATCTTGAATAAATATATTAAATTTATTGTTCGCTATTTAAATGTCACTTTTGAATGAATTTAGAAGCAAAATATTTAGCCTTTTATTTGGAGAAACTAAGAGGTTTTAAACGAGTATACCATCTAAAGCCTGTGTATAGTGAAGTGACTTTGTTTGGATTCAGGTAGTTACTTAAGGGTAAGAACAGTCAGGAGTTTGTCAGCAGTTGAAAGCTGGAAATATGTGAGGGGGTGGAAAACGGTGGCTCAGCAGACAGCTTCATTTGATTTCTCATCGGGTCCTTCTGTGGCTCTGAGCAGATGTGTTGTGCAGGCGCCGTATTTCTTAAACTCAGGCAAAAAGTAATACGACTTCCTGCACAGGAAAATCCAGAGCTTGGCAAACACACAAGCACGCTTCATCAACACATGAACGACTTGCAAGGCTTGTTGTGTTGTAAATCATTGCCCTCTCCCTGGTCTATTAAGATATGGAAAGCTTGACGTAGGATTTATTCAGTCAATCTATTTTACTAGTCTTTGGTCTCAGAGCTGCCATCAGGTTTGTTCCTTAAGTGCCTTATCAGTTAAATGCAGCTGTGATAGACCATGCGTTAAGCTGGAAATGTAAATATGACTTCTTTAAATGAAAGCCAACTATATGCTGCATATTTTCATTATATATGTGGATACATTTCTGCAGACATGAATCTTTTTGCCAATGTCTTCGAAACTCCGAGTTACTTTTGCAAAACTGACACCATATGAATCCATATTTTTCTCTTGATCTAGAAAATAAATATTTTACGTATCTAATAATAACTTTAGCTAAATTATCTAAAAGTGCATTTTGCATTAGATGTGGGCAGTAGCATATTGTATTTACAAATGTTTCCTTCAACTGTGTTGAGTTATATTTATTTTCATATCCAAAGCTGATAAATATGAGGAAAAGTGTGAAAGAAAAAAGTGAAAACATGGCAGGAAAAAGTTGCCAAAGAGCGGTCATGTATTTTGTATGCAATGCCTACAATGGCCACCAATAAAATACTGATAGCACAACTTCATACTGAAACCTGAGTTCATAAAGTGAACATGTATAGAGATGTATTCACCAAGAAAGTATTCAGAACTTGACAGAGCAGTAGCTTAGAGACCCAGCAAACCAGCATCCTACAGTATGAATTTAAAAGTGCCTTTCAATCCAATCATTTAAGTGAGACGTCTCCAACCTGAACCTTTTCGACTCACTCCTCTACAACCTCCACATGGTCAGCTCTCCCATTTTTCATGCATCAACAAATGCTACAAATGTACCCATTGACTGCACATATTGAACTTTATCTACATATCTGTTCTAAGCTATTCAAAAGCAACCCATTCTGCTAAAAATGCAAGTTTGTCTACACTAAATTTTCTCAAAACATATTTTTGCCTCAAGTAAATGATACACGTCTGGGGGTTGAAAAAAAAGTTAATTCATTCTTCTCCTCTGCTTTATATCACTCAGAAACAAAAAAATCAACAATGTGCTAAAATTAAATATTCCTAAAATGAAGCAATATTTTACTAGAAAAAAATACCTAGTAACAACTTTTGTGGTTACTAGTGATGAGAATTGTCTCCTTTAAGAGATGTATTGTATGGCTTTGCTCACCAAAAAGAGCAGACATTTTCCACCTCCCAGATGACTGCTCATATTTTTAGTTGCTGATATGCAGTTATTAAATAATTAAAAATGTGGATTTTAAATGCAGCTATTGCTGTACAAACACACAATGCATAAATCTGTTTTGCAGGTTTTTACCCTTGTCTATTCTAGCACTCTGTTGTTGAACCCGCAGAAATACATCAAATGGTATTGTCTATTCTGAGGTCAGTTATTTTACCTGTCCAGAAAGATGATCTGTAGTGGCGTCTCTCTCACTTCTGCTTCACTCTCTTCTGTCTGCTACATCCACTCTTTCTCCGTGCAAACACAGACTCCATTCAAGTGAGGCTTCGACTGAAAGATGAGGAAAGAAAAGTGGTTCCAGCTCACATTTTTTTTACTTGAAAAACGGTTTTATGAGTGACTGTCACATCACTAACGGTCACATCGTGGTCTGGCGGTTTAGTATGCTTTAGAATTCCAGTCCAGTATTTTGTCCCCCCCCAAAACATTCCTATCAGGCAGTACTTGTGTCCCGGACACAGACCCATTGGTTAATAATATAGGGGTAAGTTGTTCTCATGCCTATTGTTGTTGACTGTTTGAGGAGTATCAATTGATCAAGCCTTTTCCAACACTCCTCACTACAGAATAAGTAAAATAATGTATGATTTGTGATGGTATCGTATCAGGTTAATATTATATCAGCCTATACTCAAAGCTGAAATATCGGTATTGTATTGGAAGTGAAAAAAATGTACGAGGATACTCCTAATTCTAGACATCTGGTCATCCATTTACATTCAGGCCTTTCTGTGGAAGAGTCAAAAAAGCTTTTTAGTTACTGAAAACTGTATTTTAAAATTATACATTTGTTTCAAACAACAGAAAAGCTGATTGTGGTTGTTCTCCGTTTGATGCTTACAATCTGACAGTTTTCTTTATCTAAAATATTAATATATATGTCCTTTAATGTTGCATCAAATACAGTGTTCTTGGTTTCTTTACTGTGTTGAAAAGCAGACATTTCCCTCAGTGCAGCAACAATCATAAAGACCAGTCCATGACCTCTGTGGAAAGCCGACAGCACATGGCTTTGCATTAATGAAAAATACAGCAATGATGATAAAAAAAATGTCCCACTACAAATCTCATTTCTAGAAAGGTTGGTGTGCTGCGCAACTGTGGATTTGTAGCTCATGCAAGATGGCACATTTAGTGAGTAAATCCAATAGAGCAAGACTGAGCTGAAATACTTTAAATAGATTTAAACAACTGGGCATAAATTTAACACCAACATTAATGCCAGTGACTTCACAGACTAAGCTGTCGTGTTTTCAAATAGCAACAGAATGCGCAAAGAGACAACAGTCGGTGCTAATTTTACTCCCTGAAGAGATCAATGGATGAAAAACTTCTCAGTAATTACAAAGTTACCCTTCTTCCACTTAGCATCTCTTTGCCTTAGAAGCCTAAATCAGTGTGATGTTTAATTTGTCCCAGAATAAGAACGCAGTTCAAAGCCATTTTGAAACGGGCGTCTGGATATATTTATTGTGAGAGAGCGTCACAAACTCTTGAAGACAGAACTGACTTTTACAAATATTCTCACTAGTGCTGTTGTCCACTGCTGACTGATCTGACAGCAGCAGCTTTGCTAGAGCGTGACATTTCGGTCTGCTGGATGGCCACTTGACCACAGTCACACCCAGACTAGTACCGTTTGTTGGCGTTTGGACGCAATTTAGATTTTCATTTAACAGATTTCAGAAACATCTTTAAGCAGAAGGTTGAAATGAGGTGAACTTTTCTTCTCTGCCTTTATTTTTAGTGTCTTACTGCCAGAGGAAACTGTGGTATAATAAGGTGTGTGTCAGCGTACTTCTGAGCTGTGCATATCTGTGTGTAATTCATGTTATGTGGTTTATCTTGCTTGTCTAATTTGCTTTGTTGTTGTGTCAGAGAGTTGAAGTTTTGATGATCACCCAGGGGACCGTAGATGAAAATTAGCTCTGGGCGAACCCCGCTGCAAAGCATTAAACTGTAACATTAATTTTAAACATTGCTTGTGATCTCAGGAAGAATAAACAAGCAGTTGCACTCACAGAAATATCTTCCAGAAAATGTGAAGAAAAGATATTTTACAAAACTTGAGCTTATTTAAACAAATGAATGAATGTTTTTTTATGTTTATTTTTGGGGGGTTTTATTAACATGTCTGGATCCATAGTGCCTTGCTGAACTATGCTATGTATTTATTAGGATTTTAGGTGAGAAATCAAAATATGGCTTTTAGTTTTTCTGAGAAGGAAGTCGGGACTATGACTTGGACATTCTAACACATGAAGATATTATTTAGAGTAATGGCTTGTTGGTGAAGGAAGAACATAGACATATTTTTATTTTTTTCCAGAAAGTACATTTTTGTTCCAGTCTCAAAACTGTTGCAACATTTAATGATTATTATCAGGATTGCCTTGAATTAAGCTCCATCCAGAAGAAGAAATCTGATGAAGAACTGCATCCACAAATCATAATGCTTTTATTTGTAAAAATCCAAAGGTCTTTCTAATTTCACCTTACATTTATTACATATTTGTAAAATTAAATGTTTTACCAAAATACATTAAAAAAAATACGCCAAGCTTATTGCATATAAAACAAGAACAAATCGTTTGAAGCTAGTATTCTCAAAGTGTTTCCAGGGTGCATTGTTTATTCAAAAAGGGCACTTGGACCCAAAGGACATGCAGCTGATAAGACAAATTGTAATGAGTATTGTGTGACAAAAGAGAATTAATGATAGCTGAAATCATGAGGGTAAAGAGAGGAAGGACATGGGGAATAATAAAGAACAAGCAGCAGCAAAGAATAGCAGATAAGGATGTTGGGTAATCAGACAAAGCTTTCGGGATAGAGGACATGTGGTTACTACACTGTTGATTGGTAATAAATTTGTTATGTTACAATATCTCAACTTCACAACATCTAAAGACGTGGAGACACACCAAGGCTACGTGTTTTACAGTGTATGTGAATCAATCGAGTCTATTTGTGTAAAACATTTCAGCAATGAGGCAAGTTAAAGTGCTTCATAGAAAAATCATGTTTAGTACCAATATTGGATCCAATTGCTCCAAAATACAGATTTTTATTTTAAAAAGCTTTGCATCAGTTTCAAAAGTAGTTTGGCTTTTGGTAATATGTCTTCACATTTTGTAACTTTAATTTCAGAACGTGACAAATTGCCTTTTATAAATTAGCATTTGTACACAAATATTTAGCATCAGAATGAAAACATTTTTAGGAAAAGCTATTTTAGTCAATAGACAAATCAAGACAAGAGTGAAATTCAAATCAAAGGCCAAATATCAAATAAATGTCATTTTAAAAACATCATGCCATATTTCAGCCATTGATCATACTCCCCTATGCGATGTCACACTCATTGAGGTTTCTGGTCCTGCTTTTTTTCCCCCAAAGATGATGAACTGGGGTGAGGACAAACAGAGTAGGGCCTGAATCAATAATTCAATTTACAACATGAAAATTACCTGAGGGGAAGGGAAGGGAAGGAGCAAGCAAACCGATAATCTTCCAACTGTCATTCCCCTTCTACAAGTGGGAATCAATCACTGGTTGAATTTCAAACAATGAGCACCTTGGAAAATCACAATCATTTGTCAGAAACAGCAACTTCCTTCAAAACCCAGAGTACGCACACAAACAAAATGGTTTTCTTTTGTGTTCTGCTCCTTGTAATTTTACTGTCTTTGATGTGACTCTTTTATGATAAAACCACCTCCCAAAAATATAATTCCTTTTCTCAACAGCATCCCCGTAGAATAGCTTGGGGACTGAAAAGATCAAAGTCTTTCAGTTTTGGTTTAGGTGATTTAAAAAGTAATTTTCAAGTTGTACCTCATACTTCGTCTGTTGCCTGATGAGAATTTCTACCCGTCTGACCTGACCGAAAAATGAATGGATAAATGTTACAGTGCTAAACTTATTTCATTCCCAAACACAAAAATGGTTCCGTGTAATAAAAGTAAAAACTGACTTGGTTTCAGCTGCAACATTAAACATATATATATATTCCCCTTCCAGTTCAGCCAGTGAGGTACATGTCAAGGTTTTTTCCATGTATTTTAAAAAAGAAATTTTATTTTTACAAAGAGAAACAGAATGGTGGTCAACAGTAGGTCTTAGGGGCAAATAAAAAAGGTGTACACAATCAGATATATTGTACCTTCGCTCTCTTGCTCTTAATTATTCATGTCGTAGATTATTTTTTTCTGAAAATTTAAAAACAAAACATTCTTCTCCACTTGCCTTTGAGAATTATAATTTTTTTCCTCCTTTTTTTTAAAATTTGATAATAAAACTATGGCTTATGTTTGTTGGTAATTCCTAATGGGACAGTCAGTATTTCACTGGTTTGTTTAATTTACATGCAATCAGGGCACATCAGGCCTTTTTGATGGAATAACATTTTTTTCTTGTTTGATCAAAAAAATAATATATCTCATAAATATAGTCTCAAGAAAATTCTTAAAAACAAATATCCATTTATCAATAATCAGTGTTTCTCTTGAGTAAGACCGGAGGCATTTTCACCCATCAACATTTAGGCAGTTTGAGTCTTTTAGACTTCTTGATAATGCAATCATACATTTTTAGAGTATGTTTTCCTGTTAGTGTTTTACAATATTTGACCCTTGACTAATGGCATGCCTGTTGCAGTTTTCATTTGATGGCCTCAGTAATAGAAAATCATATAAAATAAAATGTGCCTTGACTTGAAGTTTTAAACATTTTAAACAGTGGTAGTGGTCATTTTTGTGCTTGTGTGTACGAAGTCATGCACATCATAATGTTTACCTCTATTACAGACTGAACTACACTTTATGGAATTCATTAATTCTAAAGATTTTATTGCGCACATACAGGTCTGCAAAGGGACATTCTTTACATTCATCTTGGAGGTTTGCATCTGCTTCCATCTGCATTAAGGGGAAAGTTGTTAAATTTTGTGTATGCGTCTGTGTGTGTGTGCGGGGGGGAGAAAGGGAGGAGGGTCATTTGCCTCAGTGAAGAAGTAGAGATCTCATCTCACTGTGACCCTCTGCCCCATGACTCTGAGATGTCCAGTATCGAGACTTTGGCTCCGGGGCCAAAGTCATCTGGAAAGCCAGAAGAATGAATGTGGCACGCCAGCATCATACACCTCCCACTCATCATGCTTCACTGCTATCGCACAACTTCCCCACGGATAATGACCATGCTCCTGTCTGGTACACATATGTATGCACATGTGTAAGTGCCCACACACACAGAAAAGAGACAGGGGAAGGAAAACAGCTGGAAAAAAGAAAAAAAGTCTTGGGGATTGTGCTGTTTCTGCTCCAGGCAGTTACAGACAGTGTTAGGACAGCTATAGACAGCACAAACACAGGCGTGGAGCAAGTGAAAAGCTAAATATAGCTGCTGGTGTGATTTTGGTGTAGTGCTATGTTTTCTTGTTGGTTTAACCCCATGAGTATTGCTTTTGTATTTATCTACAGTAGACTCTTATCATTTTGCAGTTCAAATGACAAGGGTCATTTGAACTGCAAATGACGGAACTAGTGGAGAAGAAAAGCGGAAATACCACAATCCAGAAGCAGCCTTCGTTTTCCTTGTTCCTGATTGGTTGTGTCCTCAAATAAGGAAAACTGTAGATGTGCAGCAGCATCAATAATAATTACAATGTCATATTTTGAGTAGGATTCAAGAGCAGGCAAGAAAACTTAAGACTAATGAAAAATCTAACATTTATGGATGATGATGATGCCATATGACAACAAAAAAATCAACAGTAGTAGGAGGTCAGGCAACAGTCATGGTAGGAAAAATTGAATGGAAACAGAAGGATCTGAGGACGAAATGCAACCGACTGAACCAGGTGAAATTAATCCGGAGAATTCAGCACAGCTGGATGAAAACCTAAGCAAAGGAGTTCAGCAAAAAAAGACCAACTATAAAAAATTAACAGAAGTGAACAGGAGACAGGAGGATACATCAATATGCATCAAATTACATCAGCAACGGTTGCTTCGGTGATAAGATATAGTTTCAAGGAGAATTTTAGCCAGATTTGTCTTTTATATTTTCTCAACTCGCATACCAGGTAAACACATATGTAAATGTATTTGTATAAAAGTACATATATAAATAAAATATATCAATTAAAATAATATCCACAGTAGTATAGATAGTGCCCACCAGAATATCTGGAATTTGATTTTTTTTTTAAACTGATACAGAAGCCAACAGATAAATTCCATATTCTAAAACTAAATGCTGTCAAGTTGTTATACGTGGGTCCAGTTAGGAAATACTGTACATGTCCAATCTTTTAAAAAAAGCTTCATTAAACAATAATTTCAAGAAAAACAGGTCAAAGATGGTCTCAAATAAGAAAAGCACACCCTAAACCCCAAACAAAAATGTCTTAACAACTCATTTTAAGTCCACTGACACTTATTTGCCCGATATGTGTGTGATGATGAACAAACCCAGCTACTCTGACAGGTCTGTCTTCCTCTAGGCTCACCTGTTTGGGTTTTAATAAGGAAACTTTGAGATATCCACTCAAGCTGCGCTAGCAAGGCTGGGCTGCAGAAACAGCTCACAGAGGCTCAGGATGATAAGATGACGCAATCTGGCAAGGAAAAGATGACACGATAGCGTGAGGGGCGATAATGAAAAATTGCATACAAAAAGATGTCAGCCTTGAATAATGGGTTTGCTTGCAGTCTGTCTGTTGCAGCTGTGAATGGTGGCTTATCAATGAGCATTTTGCTGAATAAAACAGCTTGTTTTCCTGTTGCCCGTTTTGTTCTCTTAGAGGTAACAGTAAAATATAGCACTTGTCTTTCACTGTCATTTCTTCACCCTACAGTGTGTCCTGTACAATCATTTTTTCCCCCAGTCACACAAGTTGTAATTTCAAATATGCTGCAGGTATTATATCATTTATTTTGCAAGCAGTTGCATAATCATAACTGCTATGGCACTGAAGTTCCCCTCCCTGCACAGTTCACCCACTCACACCCCCAATAGGCCTTTTTCACCTGGTGTTCTGCGCTGAGCTGACTTTAAATGTCAAACAAGGTAAACTCTCCAAAGAGAATAAGGGAAAATTCCTTGACGGGAACCGAAGTGAGGAAGTTTTCCAACTGAGCGGAGCTAAATGTCATGATGAATATATACGTACGATATGACTGGTGTCATCTGTACATCAATCTCCTCTTCGTTTGACTTTCATCGCACAGCTGCTGTCAAAACGATAATTTGCTTGTTTGTTTTTTTCTGGTTGGTGCGTCAAATAAAGTTTGTCATATTCCTCCTAAAGGGCCTTGTTCACTTCTTCTGTTTGATGTCTTTGTACATAAATTTAAATAACTGAGAAAATTTCAATCATTAAAAACACTTTGATAAAAGCTTTTCACAGGTTTTACCAATTTTACCAACGTCCTTTCGACTAACTGTTGAGATGAGTAATCATAAAAAAATGACATTTGTATATCATTGTTTTCTCATGGTTCTAAAATGTACCCCATTTCAACTGATTGTATTTTTTCTTTTATTAAAATAACAAGCCAATGCAGCCAATGGTAGTGAAAGTAAATGTATTGTATGCACAGACTGTGCAAATAAAAAGTAATAATAATAATCACAAAAACAAAATGTTAATTTTGATGATGGAAAACCCAAAAAATATTGTATCGGAAATGCAGATCATTACATTGAACTGATAAAAGGAGAAACATTTTTAGCACAGAACTGTCAGGCTACTGCAAAGTATGTACTGTACAGTATAAGCACAAAATACTTTGTCAGGGCTTACTTTGCATTATTGACTCCATCAATGCTGAATTGCAAGGAGCTCATGCTGTGATACTGCTGAAGTATCAATGATTTGAACTGTTGGGCAAGAGTTTCTGATAAATCATTCCACATATTATATCTAGCCAGTTTTCTGGCCAATCAAGCACAATGATAGCATAATAAACCAGATATTGGTCCTTTTGGCTTTGTGAGCAGGAGCCAAGTCCTGCTATGATAGCATCTCCATAAAGCTTGTCAGCAGAAGGAAGCATGAAGTGCTTTTCCTGGTAGATTGCTGCGCTGACCTTTCTCTTGATAAAACCCACCAGATGAATACCAGCTGAACAGTTTGTTTTTCCTGCAAACTCACTTTTTCTATCCACTCAAGTTTCCATTAACATGCTTGAATACAGCTATGAATACACAAATTAAAGTACTTGTGGAACACAAAGTATTGGATTGTATCATTTTATAAGAACGCAAAAGTAGTTGTTTTTCATTCTCAACAATAAACTAAAAACGCAATATTTTAATTTAACTAAAAACGTTAACCCGACTTTGGTAAAAAAAAGATCTGCAAATCATTGTTGCAACAAGAAAAGGTTCTCGGCTTTTGACACGTCCTAAAATTTGTAATTCAAATGTTTGTAATTCCAATATTTTTATCCGATTACCCGATTAATCGCAAGAATAATCGATAGATTACTCGATTACAACAGTCCTAGCCAGTACACCTCAATAGATAGCATAAAACAAGCCTTTATTATGTTTCCTCCTTGTGTTAATTTCCCATTTTATTTGCAGTTTTCCTACTCTGCCATATGCCATGTATGTATCCAATAAATATGTCTTATAACTTAGAAACACTACTTTCATTTCATTAACTTAAAAGCTTTGTTAAGTATCTAAATTTAGAACCAAACCATGATCTTATTGCTCCCAACAGCCTTCAACAGTGAACACGCTAAGAGCAGAGGGGGGGGGAAAGCCACTCCGTTTCCCATTACTTGACTTTTG
This sequence comes from Micropoecilia bifurca, assembly GCA_903067075.1. Classification (NCBI taxonomy): domain Eukaryota; kingdom Metazoa; phylum Chordata; class Actinopteri; order Cyprinodontiformes; family Poeciliidae; genus Micropoecilia; species Micropoecilia bifurca. The sequence continues at coordinate 12,777 of CAEGAF010173397.1, forward strand.
CAGCATGCCAGTTAGCAGCTTAAGAAATGTTCTTTGCAATCCTCTGAAATTTGAATTACAAATATGGTGGCCTGCACTTGCACCTCAATTTAAAATGTCATATTGAGGAAAATAGCTTCCCCCGCTGCCGTACTTAGAGCAACAGAGGACTTTTAAATCTCTAAATAAAGAGGAATGAGAGGGTTGATCATGTTTATTAAGTCTGCCTGGCTTCATGTGCTGAATAGTGCTCTGTGGCAGCCTACAGGAATGGTGTGGCATGAAGCTGAGTAGATGTGAAATGTGGGCACAAGCTGTGGGCGAGATACACTTCCTAAGTCTCCATAGAGATGACAGGGAGACAGGAAGGCCCTGTGCACACTCGGCCATCACTAATTCAAGATGGCAACCACAGTCAGAAGAGCGGGCATCTAATGATAATGTGCATGAGGAGGTCATTGCTGGTGACAACAGTGCAAAACATCTGTTTGTAGCTACTATGTGAAATACCTTGTATCATTTTCTGCTTGATGGAACTTTGTCCCCTGCCATCTGCCTATACTGTAACATGCAACTGGGACACGGAGGGGTTCTGGAGACAATGGGCCATCTGGTAAAGTCAGAAAGTTATTTGTCTTTATTTATTCTTTATCAGAGATCATGAAGTCAAGTTAAGAGAGAAAAACTTTCTGGAAATCATAAAAAAAGACACAACAAATGTTTTCTCTCAAAAAACTTTTTCCATGTAATTTCTTCAATTAGTCTTGATACCAACCTCCAATATGGCATCATAAACATAAAATCTAATCACATTCTTTGGGCTTTATACAGAAAACTGCCAGCAGGTTCCTATAACCACCAGGTAGTTATTGAGCAACAAGAGAAACGCCATCGTTTCGGAACAGAAAATACTGGAAACAAGGAGCTTTGTGGTCCAATATTAAAGCAGAGCAGTAGAGGTGAAATAGAAAAAAATAATCTATTAGCAGAAAATATTACATCCAGAATCCTCACAAGACAATCTCTGGAGGTCTTGAAATGCCTGACACAGTTTGTAAAGTTATTTGAAAGTTTGAGTCATGAAAAATTTACAGATGGTTCCAGGATGTTTTGTCAAGCAGAAACTTAATAATAGATCTCAGGAAAGGTATAGATTGCACAAAAGTTACCAATGCAGCCGGATAGCAGCAAGATAATCTGCAGGAAAACTATGACCAATATGTGTAACTAAACAAGTAGGCAGAAAAATTTCGTTGTCAGACAAATGTTGTAGTTTAAGTAACTCTGTGTAAGTAAATACAGTTAAAACCTATGTTTCAAAAGTTACACATTTCTCCCTAGGTTTTATTTCTTCCCCCGTTGTTGGAACATACGGAGCAATGACGCTAGTTAGCATTAGCTTCACTTCAGTTTGCAAACATTTATCACTCACCAGAGAAAATCACAGCAGAAACAGGTCTAACTGCAAGGGTCAGATCACTTATCTCCTCTTTCATTAATCATGACTGGGATTTATGAGCGTTTATCATATCACATGCTTTTTTTTAAATCAAAATGAAATAGCTTAGCACACTACTTCTTCTACTCTTTTTGTTGTTGTGTAAACCACAGAGTGTAAGCCTGTAGGCCACCTACTGGCGGTTTCTGGTAACAAAAAAAAAGTACAAACCCATTTGCTGTTGCATTAAATTACAAGACTAAACCAGTTGAAACAAAACATATCAGATATTAATAATAATATTACACATACTTATGGGTGATACATTACATTGGTTGTGTTGGTGTCAGAAATGTGTCCTGTAATCGGTGGGTTGCTGGTTCAAGCGCCACTCCATTCATCTCTATCTATCAAGTTGCAGCTTCAGAATGAGAATGAGCGTCAGAATGCAAGTAGCTGCAGTGATTCTTGATTTATTTTTTTTTACTAAAAGGGTTAGGGTAGTGTAGGGGATAGGTTAGGGTTAACCCTAAATTTACAATCCATAATTTACAAATTCATGGATTGTGAATTTTTTCATTTACAATCCATGAAAAAATATGGGTTGTAAAAATTATTTTTTTCATTGAAAATTGGGTAGCTAATTTATGTAAAGTAAATATTTAAATTGAAATGTTTCTTGTTCTAATTACTTGTGAATATAATAAGGGAAAAATCTAGAAGTATGAACCAAGTTTATTATTCCAAAATGCAAAGTGGCTGTGTGGTGTAGAATTTTCATCTTTTAGCTGTTGCATTTTTCAATCTTAAAAAAAAAATGTGAGGGCGGTAATTAGAAATGGAATAAAATTAGAAAAATCTAAGAGCAAGGTTAAATTGTATATCAGCTGCTTCAATAAGCAGAGCGGGGCACCCTGCAGTGAACTTGACTCATCACAGATCTCACTACAATGGCAGACTGTCAACTTTTATAAATGGGGTTTTCCACTCACTCGTGTGCACTGCCAAATATTCTCCCTGAGCTGTGCTCATCTTTGTCTCCTGACATCAAAAGACTAGTTTTCTCAATAAGACTAGATCAATCACAGAGTGAAATGCTTTGATCCCCATGTGAGACCAGTTGGGAATAAAATCTGGCCCCATGCACTGCCTATCAGCATGTCAGAGAAGTGTATATTTATGTGCTTGACCTTAATAGCTATGATTGGCTAACCTCCATTTAGTTCTCCTCCACCATCCTATCAATAAAAGTAACAAGATAATGGGTTGATTCTTCCTGTCGAAAGCAGGTCCGCTACCAGGACCTGGGGAGTGAGTGACACGTCTTTACAAATACCTTTAGTCAAAAAAAACGTTTTAACATGAGACATCAAAGGATGTGACAAGCTCAGTCAATACTGAGCCAACATTATCCACCTCCGACAGGAAAGCTTCTAGGTCTAGTCTTTCTGTTAGGAGAGATCTCAGCTGACAAAACACCATCAAATGAAACAAACACAATAATCAGATCAGAGCATTGGAAACAGACCATGATGAATGACGGTGATGAATGACAGTTGTTTTTTAATTAATTCAATAATAAAGATGATGTCCAGATTATGTCATTATGTGACCGTTTCTTGTGATACAAGTCCAAGCTATTACTATGTGACAATGTTATGAAGGAAATCCTGGATATATGTTTGCACTAGTGTTAAAGTAAGAAAGGAAATTTAGCTGCCCTGTTTCTGATGTAACCAACAGTTAAGGTAGAGGTACTCCAGAATTATTTTAACATGTTCAGCAGAAAAAACACCAGAGGAACAGAAATGACCAATTAGTAAAGACTATAAGGATAATGACTAATAAGGCTAGTGATGGTAAAGAAGGTGCCATATTTTTACCTTCTCAGCTTCAGAAAAGACCTATTTCCATATTTGATCAAATGTTCTTCAAAATCTAAATTACTTGGACTGGTCAAAGTTTAAAAAAAACACAGCAGACATTTAAAAAAAAACAGTTATTTATGACACATTTGTTGCACTGAATCAAAAGGCATCAGGACCACCTTAGTGTACGACTAGCATGAATATTGTAATATCTATTTTGGTCAAAGGTGAACTAAATTACTTTGTGATTAGTGGAATCTTTAGTTAGAAGAACACAAAGGGGAGTCTTGGTTTTCAGAATCCCTCCAGCTGCAATTTAAGCTCGAATTGCCACTGGTGGAAACAGTCTCCTTGTCAAAGCTATCAACAAAATTAATATTCAGGAAAAAAATATATTCAGGTTTATCCTATTTAAGCTGAACTAAATTAAGCCTTTATAAGCTTTCTTTAATCAAACAGGCTTGACTGGAGAGCTCTAAGGGAAGAGCTTTTGTGGAGTAAATGTGATTGACTGCACAGGTTGAGATGCGAATTCATAAGTGCAACCACAGAAATACTCTGTGTGGTTCATTGTCATTTGAATTCCATTACTGCCTCACGCTGTGACCAGCGTTTCTTGAAAATATTGGTTGGAAGAAAATTGGAAATGCAATCTAATGCCAGGGACCCTCTTGCAACAGGAGCTGCAAAACACTGAGACAGATAGAATAGGGATGACTTCCACTGCAATAGACTTCCTGTTCTGTTATTCTTCTTCTTTTTATTTTTGTACCGTTCCGATTTTCTCCTATGTGCACACAATGGCTTGCTTCACAAAGGAGAATGAAAGAGAAAAAAAAGAGGCAGCGAGAGGAGGCCACACAGCAACACTTTCATCTGTGCTGTGCTGACTCGGCTGAACTCTCCCTCTGAGAGGCTGATGAGGAAGAATGGCCTTGCAGAGGAGCCAACCGGGTGCATCCATAGCTGTCATCATCATCTGAATCCAAGATTGCTGAGTCCACAACTCTGGCCCCCTGCATGGATGGGAAATGACCTGTCTATGTTTGTCTGACGCCTCCTCTATCTACAGACAAGCCCCTTATCCTCTGTCTCCAACAACACTGGCCGGCTCCGGCTCGTCTGCGTGAGTCAACAAGTTCTTTTATTGTAAGGACTGGTGTATCATGTTTCCAAGCAGCAGTGTAATTTTTTGGATCTATTCTTGCTTTAGTGACAGATTCCCCTTGTTCTCTTAGGGGGCGGGAGACCAATTCATTGAGTCATTTATGTTAAAGTTGAGAAACAGAATTACGTTGAAACATTAGCACGGGATTTGAGTTAGCCAGAAAAGAATATTTTCTTACTCTTCTGTAGATAAAGAAACTGCATTAAATTGGGTTTCTTCCATTTGCACAACTTGAAATTATTATTTTTTTGTTGTATATTTGTGATCATCATTATTCTGATGCTTATCTAGTCACAGTCAAGGATAATTAAAAAAAAATCTTACTTATTTTGCTGTTACAGTGCTGGTAAATAAACTACTTCAGTTTTCTCGAGACACTTACATCCACTCATTCTCTTGCTACTTTTGTTTTGCTACTATTGTTGCATTTGAAACATTTCTTCTAGGTACTGTGATTTAAAATATACAAAATTAAATTACATTTTTAAAATCAATTGCCTGAGTTTTAATTCACTGTTGATCTTTTGTTATTTAAAAAGGGTAAAAGATTACACACTAAAACCATTCCCCTTGCAAGCTGAAAATAAAACGCACTTTGTGGCCAACAATAACCATTTCTGTTAGCATAATTGTGGTTGGAGAATTAATCTTTGCTATTTTCAAAAATGATAGAGCTCTTCAAAATTGGTCAGAGTGAGCTTTTATACACAGCTGACATTTCTTGAGAATAAGGTGGATAAATGCTCCCTAGTTATAACAGATTGTTTAACAAAAAGCTGTTTATTTGTCACCTTCGTACCCATGCAAAATATTTTTCAAGATATGTGTGTATAAGTGTCAATAAAAACAGCAATTTTGGGGACAGTAATTAGCATGTGGCGTTTGTTATGTATTAGAAAAGACTGAAAGATTTTCCAAATAAGGCAAAACAAAATTACTAAGTCACTTTAAGCACATTAGTGAGTATGAAGATGTTGCTTAACTGTATTGAAATCATTCCTCTAATTACGTTTGAACAAAACTTTACTCTTCACATCATAAATCTGACTTTATCAAGGCTTTTAGTTATTTCGACCTTCCTTCAATCTGAAGCTAGAACCCTCTGGGGAGTCAAACTGATGAATTTATTTTTTGTCTCTTTTCATCTATGCATTTTTGATAACCACATTCAGAAACTGTAGGTATGTTTTTGTGCGAGCTTGTTGCGTTGAGCTTCTGTTTTGCTGTAGGAGAGGAGGATGATGGTGGAATGACAACTTTTGAAATTGAGGAGTCCCAAAGCATAAAGTATCCTTATGGCAAATATATCTTATACTTAAGGGATTCTCTTCTGCTATAGTGAAAGTTGCACTTTATTTGAATTTTGTTTATAATATCCCACATATAGATTTTTTTGAATCTGACCCGATCCCCACAGAGAATCTATGGAGTTTTGTCAAGGAGAAAGAGACCAGATCCAACAATGTAGATTAGCGGCTATTAAAGTAACCTGGGCTTCATTAACACCTCAGGAGGGCCATTGTCTGACCGCCTTTATGCCACAGATTCATGCACAAGGAGACCTGAAAAAGTTATAACTGCACATACTGTGCATTACATGGACATGCTTTTCACTTTTAAGCTTATGGTCCTGTTCCTAGAAATATATATACATTTTTTTATTGAGCCTATGTAATATACTTTCTTCAGAGAGTGGATTTACAGTTTTTATTGGCTAGAAATGGCTGGAAATATATTGGTGTGCGAGTAATAAAACATCAGGTGAAAAATGTTGGGGTTTTTTCTCATAATTTTTAGCTTTTTTTGTGGCAAAATCAACTCTTAATCATTCCTCAAATTTCTGAGTTTCACATGCATATGATGAAAAGGATCAAAAAGATTAAACAAAGTAAATTTACATAAGTAAGATAATTTTGGGAGTTAAGACTTCTGTCTGAAATTAATCTGGTATAATAAGTGAATGCAAAACAAATCTCTAAAAAACAATATGTTTTGATATTTTGTTAGAAATGAAGCTTGAATAAGTCCAAAATGGTAGAGATCATTTTCGAAGAAGAGACACAATTTCTTTATGAGGAAATAAGAATGAATTAAAACTCACTTTATCCCAGATCAGATGCTTTTGATGCTTTTTGCCTGGTCTGTGAGAAACTCCAGCTCCTTTGCATCTGGGATCTGTGTGAAAATGTCTTTGTAAGACTGTAAGACATTTTGGTTACTCGTTTGCCTCTGAACATGAATCCATGTGGACGTCTTGGGCAGTTGTTCGCCTTCAACGTAGTATCACGGATGAAACGGCTTCATCTGGCAAGAAGGAAACGCTCCAGACTGAAACTTAGACTCTTGAGAAAGCTGAACAAGTTCAGACACACAGGAAGGCTCTCATGAGAAGACTTTGCTGCTTGGCCTATTTACTCTACATATTATTTACCACTAAATACATTCTTGGCTTTTAACTGCGTTTAAACTGCAAATGCAAGTCGAGGCTGAGCACATTTTAGCAGGGCACTGGGGACCATGTGGGAATATACAGCAGCATATAGCATATTGACAACATAAAAAATGAAATTTCATGATTTGTGAATCATTCGATTGCCTTTTGAGCGTGCTCTCCATACTTATGCATAAGTGCCGCCACTCCTCCTCCTATGTATTTGCTTCAACTGTAAATCAATTCATATCATATTGGAGCTCTTTAGCATAATGCAAAGGGAGTAGAATGAGCTGCAGGGATGGCAAATATTGGTATATGTGAAAAGTTCGGTAATTTGTGTTTAAATGTGCAAAATCCTTAAATATGGAGACTTTTAAAGTGCCTTTTAAAAGTGTGAATGCTCCTTGTGCTTTTTCACATAGCATGACCTCAGTTATCTTTATATTTTATGGGTTACTGTGATACACCAGCACAAAGTAGTGAAGCACAGGTACATCATCCATTTTTAAAAAAAATAAAATAAAAAGTTGAATATTGCGGGGCGCCTTATATTCAGACCTTGAGTCAATACTTGTAAAACAGCCCTACAAACACAGAGGATGTCTGTATCAGTCTACAAAGGAAAATCCTTACCCATTCTTTTTTTTTTTTTTTTGCTCAAGCTCAGTCAAATTGGAGTGTTTGTCGATGTCAAATTTATCTATCTAGCACATTTTCAACTGCAAAGTTCTTCACAAGGTAGATGCATTTAAAAGTAAGTCAAACACATGGGAATAGTACAATCATATTCAAAAGAAGGTTGACCAAACAAAAACTAAACAGCTGTAAGGGAAAAAATGGTTTATTCCAGTGAGATTTTAAAACTCTGTGCAGGTCTAATGCTTAAAGGCCGTCTACTACAAAATCAGGGACCTGCCATAGAAAAAGGCTCAAGATTCAAATTTAGATGTTGGAGTGGTTAAAATCAGTTTTGAACTGGACCTCGTTGTTCTACCTGGATCTTTCAGGCTTTTCCAGGCAAGTCAGAGCTCAGTGCAGGCGGCAGATGATGGCATCATACAACAACATCATTTGTGGTCTTCAGTACTGGTATCACACAGGAGATCTTCCTCAGCTGTGGTAGCGTCTCAAATTTCTAGCTCCTGTTGTCTTGCCGCCTATCACAGTCTGAACTTTAGTAGCGTGTTTCTCACATTGAGTGTGGTGGGGTAGTGGTGCTGTGGGATGGAGCCCTCTGGAGACGGAGCGGTTGTTGACTGGGAGCTGAGAGATTTGAAGTTGTAGAAAGCAAAGTTCCCACAGCCCGATTTAAGTTTGTGACCTTTAATTGTTTTCAGGTTTTTCTTCTCTTTACTCCATCTGGTCCATCCTTCATCTTCTTTCTAAAGATATTTTCCTATCGCTGATCTTCCTTCTCATTCCCTTCTACACAGCTCTCAGCTTTTCCTTGCTTCCTCTCCTAAGGGTTCTTTTCTTCTCTTTAGAGAGACCCCCTCTTTTTTTTCTCGGTTTGATCCATCCAGGGCTCAGTACTGAAGACACACTGTACCTTCTTGAGGGGCAATGTTGTCCACACAAAAGTTCACTTGTGGAATAAATTTTACTTAGTACGTTAGCATCTCTTTCATTCTAAAAGAAGCAGAAAAGAAATACAGCCTGATCAAATTCTGAGGTTTTCTTTGAATGGACTGACTGGTCCTATGTATGATGTTGGAAGTCTGTATGTTATTTTTATAACATAATCATAACTTAATTCCTGACCTCTGATGTGTTCCCAGACTTTTATGATGCTGCTTGTTTATTAAATTTTCAAGCAAACCTCTAAAGCACATGTGTCAAACTCAAACTTGTCATTTTATGTGCCCCTCCTCCCCCCACCGTTTTATAGCCCCATGATTGACTTAAAATAGGTTTGGAGGACGAATTGACTTCTAATTACACATCCCATAATGCATTTCGATTGTTACTAGCCAATATTACGGTTTGTCACCACTAGAGAGCAGCAGAGTCACCTCAAGCTGCTTATTGGTTTTCCCAGCGAATAAAACCGCGACATCGACAAGCTAACATCAAAATGTCCAAGAAAAGAAAAATCGATTTACAAGTAAGACTGTGAATGAAGATGTGTGTGAGTTGGTGTCAGGGCAGCAGGTCGCGCTAGACATTTTTTTGTTATCCGTCATCTTGACCGACAATATGAAAAAAAAAATCGTTCATGTACTATTTTTACCCGTGAAATTACAATCATATTAACATCGGCTATTTAGCCGCATTTATGCGGTTTAGATAATATTCACCGTGAATCCAGATCCCATCACAAATTAAACAGATAAATGCATCTACATTTTTCCCCGTAGTGACAAAAACCACCGACTGTGGCCTCAATAATTTATAATATATAAGTTAGTTATCTGCTTCTTCCCACAGTCCAAAATCTAGACTGTTAGACAATTGGTTTCTGAATAATTGTCCTTTAGTAGTGTGTTTGTGTTGCCATGTCCTGGAATGGCAACCTGCCCAGCCTGTACCTCACCTCTCACCTAAGGATCCCTGGAGATGAGCCACCAGCCCTCCTGCAATCCTGCAAGGAAAATTGGGTACGAACAATGGATGGATAGATTCCAGTAACTGTTGTGATGAAAGGAACTAATGAGAAAACTGTCTTAAGTCTTTAAAAGAAATTCATTCTTAGAATCCAAAATAAAAAGGGATTTCTATTTTTATCCCCTCCAAATTAAGGAGCATTTCTGTCTCTCACTGGAACAGCTTATGATAAAAAACCACTTTTTGATATGTATTTAAACCAACAGTTCAGACTTTGAGGCTCTTTGAAGTTATCATTAGTTAAAGGTTTCCTTACCTGACGGACGACATTTGAATTTACAGAAGAGTGAAGAAATCCTTAGAGCAGTTGGAGGTTAATAGTTAGTAAGATACAACGGTGTTAGACGTTAATACATGTCTTCATCAGGGGTGTCGCGGTTTCCAGCAACTCTTAGTTGTGTCTTTGTTCCAACACACCTAAGTTAAATAATGTGGTTATTAGCAGAACCTTGTGGAATGTGATTGCATGTTAATGAGGTAATTTAGCCATTTGATTCAGCTCAATTGGGGCATATGTGAAGGTTGCAGGACAGTGCTTCCCCCCCACCCACACCCAAAATATTCTTATTTATCTCTGGCAAACAAAAGGCATTTGCATGATGTGGTAGGGGGACAGCATTGTCAGAAACAAAGTCTGCACTTTAATTAGCTTTTCCTTTTTTCATTTTCATCTTCTTTACAGTCGTCATCAAAGGACTGGTCTATAAAATTTTATTCGTTCACAAAAGTGATTCTGGAGAAATCTGCAGCAGCAGCAGTACAAAGAGCTCAGCCTTCACCCTCAGAATAAAGGCTTTTTCACTGTTTGTACTACTTTTACCCTCATGAATTCAACTGTGGACTCATCTCTGCAACATCAAGGATAAGCGAAACTCCTGACAAAACGCATAGCCAGGCTAAGAGTAAGCAACAAAGACATTCGAGGGAGGCATCAGCTTAGATGCATGATGAAAAATAAAAATCGTAGCAGCATTGCCTGAGAGAAACTCAGCATAGAAGTGTAATCGAACAACTCGTCATCACTTTTTGCTATTGTGGTAATCTTGTCGACAGTGTTTGAATCCTGCTGCGGGGCTGTTGATTGTTCTTCTACAGCAGAAGAACAAGGAAACAAAGAAAGCAGGGGATCCAACTTTTAAAAAAATGGAGTTAACTGGTTACAAGTAATCTAATAAAGACTATCCAAGTTAATATATTTAGTTCATTAAGTTGTCATGTAACAAATTAACCAATTTATTTAAGTTGGATCTCCATTGGTTTCTTTCAGTGAATGGAAAAATAATGAAAGAGATACTTAAGAATATAATTTTTAAGAAATGGAAGATAAAAAGAGTTAAAATTTCTATATTTCTATAGCACAAATGTTTGCTTGTAAGAAAAAGCAACAGGAGAGTTTTGAATTGGTTTGGTCTTAGACAATAAAACATGTCTCATTGTGGCATACGGCTTGTGAGCTTCACCGTTTTGGCTCCTGGGGCCAAGAGGTAGCGTGATGTTGGCACCAGCGAGGTTCTGAATTTTTGGATATTTGAGTGATGCCTTGGGATGGCAGTGGGTCCGGCATGGAGGTGTGGGCGGTAGGGTGGGCTACTGGCACTGGGGCAGCTTTGGACCGTGGACCACTGTAACCCTCTTGTCCAGCCTGCTGCCGCTTCTAGTTTGTGTGGGAGGGTTTGGGGCTGGGTCCATGGGGGGCCTGGGGCCTGATCTGGCTCTCAATGAGGTGGCTGCTTGTGTGCAGGGTGGGAGTGCGTTTCTCTGGCATCCATGTTGCGGTGGGTGGACCAGAGGCCGTGGGGGCTGAGGCCTGGTGCATAAAACATCAAAATGTAGACTGGTTAAAACAGGACTGGATAATCCTTCAAAAGAGTTTATGTGAAACTAACAGTATTTCTTGAGAATTCTTAGCTTTCCGAAAATAAAAAACAACTGCTAACGTTTTAACTTTTGAACCTAATATTGCATATCGTCTCAAATCATGAATCATATTTTGTTAGCCGGATGGACATTGAAAGCTTCTTGAAAGCCTTAAATTTCATTTCAGTGGTTTTATTCTGATTTAAGCTTTTGTGCTGCGTCAGGTTGGGATTTATCCCAGTCCTGTCTAGTTGGCTCCTTTTGTCATTGCTTTTGTTGCTTCCAACTGTGTCTTATCAGATAAATTGAATAAATATGGTACCCGTCTCTCCTACTGCCTCCTTTTTGTTTTCATACAACCAAACCTCATGTTATCTATTTGCGTTATGATATTGTTTCATGCCCTTGTCCTGTGTTTGGTGCCTCCCCTTCCCACATGACAATATGTAGGGCTGTGACATCTGACTGTGGCAATGCAGATACATGAAATTAATTCCTGTTAGGATCCCCACAGAAAGTGCAAGGGTATTAAAATTAAAGTGTTAGAATGAAATAGGCCACCCAAAGCAAGCTCCCTTGACACCTTCTGTAATGCACTTGGTTTGCACTCAATGGTTTGAAATGAAGAGAATGATTAATTAATGAACACAGGCTATTAAGCCGACAGCACTTTTTGTCGGTTTTGTTCTCTTTTTCTTTGTTGCTTGAGGTGATAAAAAAAAACCCAACAATTTCTACAAGCACAATGGGAAGGTACATTAGGATGGACAGAGTTTTTTGTAAGAAAAAAAAAAAAAAGATAAGACATCTATTTTCTTACAGCCCTACCTGTGCACAATGCACAAAATAAGCACTTTTTGTGGCCAACACATTTGTTTTCCCTCCTGTAGATATGTGGGAAGGAGTTTTGCAAGGGTGGCCAGCCCTGTGATGATTGGAGCCCACAGTGTCGAGGGAGGCGAGCGGAGCAGATGGTGAAAAATTCTCAGGGTTTATTTCAGAGTTTAGTCTTTACGGCTCATATATTGACTTAATTATGGGACAGAGGGGAGAGTGAACTCCTGAAAGAACAATATAAAGAGGCAGGGAAATCTTCATCAGGCGCACAAGGAGAGAGTAGCGTTTATTGAAATGACTTTGCCTCCTCAACACAATCAGGAAGGAGGACGAAGCAGCGCCAATGTTAATGACTAGAATTACACTCTTATTCCTTATTACCTAAGAGCATGTTAAAAGCTTGCAGGTATGAATAATGAAGTTTTGGGATGAGCAAAGTATGAAGAAAATTCAAAGTTAACGGATTAGCAGAAATTCATTTTGATCTGAATACTTTAATTTCAATCTCTTTCAAAGTCAAAGACGTGTTCTGGGGTGAATTGGGGAAAAAAAGGAAATGGCTGAATGTAATCAGCCATATTTCTTACCTATTCATATTTGTGCCCAAAGATCCTTTTCTGATTTTGCCATGTTACAGCTACAAAGTTTAATAGGATTTTTAGTGGGAAAAAAAATAGAAAAACTGTGAAATTGATAAAAAAGATTCATGGTTTAGTTTTTTTTTCTTTTTTCAAATAATCAGAAAAAACTGGCACACATTTGCATGTATTCATCCATCCTTGAAGAAAAGCCTGTGTCTATTTCCAGCAGTCACTAAAAAGAGAATGAGTCCAACTCCTTTGTGTTGTTCACAAGAAATCTCAACAACATACACTGAACCTTAAGAGGAGAAAACGAAACAGAGGGAAAGAAATTAATCCATTATTATATTTAAGGACAAAATCTCTCAACAAATACTAAAAAAAAAGAAATTCAAGTCTATAGCCTGAAAATTGAAACACTTAGACATGACACAACTAGGCACGCTAGGAATCCAAACCAGGTCTGTGGCAAAAACCCAGCAGTTTAATAAAAAGAGTCAATAAGGGTCCAGTGGAAAGAATCTCCATCTGTGTGATGAGACGGTAAATTAGATGAAGCACTTTATGTGAAAGGAGCAAAATTGGTTTGAGCTGTTTAAAGGGAGCCTCCATTAAACACTTCAGTCCTGCCTCTGATGTTTACACACTCTTCAGGCAGGATGCAATAAAGGCCGAGTCATTTTTAACTTTTAACAGAGATGCTCTTGCTTTAGGATATAAATCCCTTTAATCCAACGCTTGCTTGTACAGAGAACATAGCAAGAAAAAAAAAAGTTCAACACAGCAACATATGCTTGAGGCTCCCCAAACTTTGTGCTTTCTTCAAGTCTCCGAAAGGCAATTGCCACTTCAGATGGGTAATTTGATGCTGATTACTCTATGGCTTTCTGTTGCTCTAATGATAACACTCTGTCAGTTATCATTTCCTCCAGAAAAGATAAAAGACTTGTATGAAGAAGCATGTACCAAGTGACTTTAAAGGCTGAAACGCTTGTAAACAAGAATAGCAAAATTGATTACATGGACACTAGGAGAGGGGAAAACAACTTTGAGAAAAAAAACACTTAGTTATATCCTAAAATTCAGACATTGTGATGTGTGGGTTTTGTTTGGAAAACACCATCATGGTTCTCGTGCCTTTAATTAACAGGAAAAACAAAAATGGGGCCAAGGGCTAACGAAGACATTTCAACTCCCTATCCTCAGCCTTGATGACTCATCTAGTTCAACTTCATTACCATAAAACCAAAACTCAAAGCAAAACTGCTCTTCACAATAATTTTGACCAGTAAACCCAACTGTTTACAAGGTTTTCGTTTGTCTGCTAACTCGAGCTTTATTTTGATCTCATTCTGTAAAAAATTCATGGCTTTTTTTACGACTAAAGCTTGGTTACAATATGTGAGTAGAAGCTAAAAAGACAAATAGAGGTAGAAACACCAGCTTCATTGTTCCTGCTGGTAATAAGGGTCCTCTTCGCTGACACACACAACACACAGATCTGAAGACTTGCCCGTGGCAGCTCCTCTTCTTCCCTCAGCAGCCCTCCCCGTTCGCCTCACTGCAGCATCCACTGCTTTCTATTTTGAGCCAGAGGGCTTTTGAAATAACTGTGTCCAACAGTGACAGCTGTAAGAAGAGTTCAAGTCTGGGGCAGAACAAGTCCGAACCACACCCTCCGTTGCCCATCAGATTAGAGCAGCATCAAGGCCAGGAATCTTCCAACAGGTGATTATTAATCTCTGACTTAAACTCGTTCGCACAGTAGCAGGCGTGGGCACTTTGGCGGTTACAATAGTTTGGCTGTTCAATAGGCTCTATGTGATCATTAACGCCGACTTTTTAGGAACTCTCTTACCCTGAATCCCCCCTAAGCTGTCATCGTCACATTCTCCTCCTCCTCCTCCCTCATTTATGCCTCGGTGGGTGTCGCCTTCATGCATGAAGCTGTGCCAGCATTCAGAAGCATAAACTCAGGCTGCACAGATGGCTTTTTGGCATGTGGCGTTACTTTTTCCCCTGCGTACCTCAGATCCACAAGGGAGGACTGCAGAAGTATCATATATGTTATGGCAGCATGTAAATGAGCAAATAATATGAGCCACCACTACTACTCCTTCTGGGATCGTGGAGATGTAATTTTAGAATGAAAAACATTCGGGCAACAAGAAGCAGAACTGAAATAATTTGATTTAATTATTTATTTTTACACTGTGAGAACTGTGAAGAAACGTGGATCTCAGACTATGTAGAAAGAAGATGTTTGTCCCAGAGATCAACATGTTCAGCAGGGCAAGAAAAGTTAAAAAAAACAACCTTGTGAAGACGATGAAGCCAGTGAGAAGGTGTCATTTCCACAGTCATACGATCCTGTACAGACATGGACTGAAATGCCTCTCACAAAAGAAGGAAGCCTTTACTACAAAAAAAAAGAAACATAGAGATCACGTTACAGTTTGGAAATGATGACAAAGGACGGCAAGTTCAATGTTTGGGAGTCCCCATCAAAAACCCCCGATCTCAGACCCGTAAAATAATTGTGGCCAGAGGTGAGAAGTTGTTTGGAATCAAGATGGTCCCGAAAACTCGACTCACTCAGTTACATCAGTTCTGACAAGGCCCTGGGTGTTGTCACAGGCTCATCATCTCCTCTTCATCAACTTTTTAAACTGCTGTTCTCAGGCACAACATTAATAGAATTTATATGAAATTGTTTTAATTTTTCTGACATCACGATTTATCACTTATTATCATCTATCGTGTGTCACATTATCAACATTTTAACTGAATGAAACAAAAACTGGAACAACTCTTAAGCACACACCACCACCTGCTGGGCAAGATGTGTAATCGCAACTGAGTGCTTAAAAATTAATAGACGGGAAGCGGAAAGAACCAAAGCGCAAGGATAAGAACATAATTGAATGAAACAGTTAAGACTTCATTCTCAGTCTTCATTTTTTATTAATAAGTCTTTTAAATTAACACCTGTATTTAATTTTGTAAAACATATGTTGCGTCGACTACAGTTACGTTACAAAATGTTTCCTACTTATTATAAATGCTTCTTTTGGAGGAAAAAAAAAATGAAGGAAGACTAAGATGAAAAATTTACATTTGGGTGCTTTTGCGGCATAAATGAAGCCACATTCCGCTGTGTTCAGTTAGGAAGCTGAGATTCCTGAAATAAGGAAGTGGAGCCACCTTATTTGAGGACCGTAGAGGTGAGGGAGTGGCCACCTGACACCTTCTGCTCCACTTTCTGACATTCTGTTCGACTTGGTCGCTCCTGGAGGAATTTATTTACTTTTTTTCTCCCTTTTACCAAGCTGTTGTCCTGGGAGAAGTTAAGTAGAATCAGGTAAGAGTCGAAATTAGTCTATGCCTCTGATTCTCACCAACAAAAAGAGTCTCCTCTTCTCTTAGAGTTGTTTACCAAAAAGGGCAAAGTTTAAGGACGTCCAGAAAAAAAGGAATGAAAGTCGAGATGTTTTGGTTTTGTGCGCTGTTTCTGTCTACCTTTTTTTTTTAAATGTTGACTTAATTAAAAAAAAAAAAAAAGCAAACTGCGTAATTATATCTCGCAACTTCTGTTGTATTGTTAAGTATTACTTATGGTGATTGTAACGGCGCAATGTGAAACACGAAGTGCTTTTTATAACCACAGAGGAAGAACTATGTTCCAGAGCCAAGCGTGTCTGTGCAGGTGAGGAGGCAGCCGGGCGCATTCCAGGCCCTGGGGTCATAATGTTGCGATATATAGACCCCCTTGCTATGTGTTCAGGGCAAAGACATGGCTGGATGAGTGGACTGGGTTTGGATATGCACCTCCAGAATAACAGTTCCATGTTAAGGATTAGGAATTTATCCTAGAAGGGAAAAGATGAAGATCCTGGCATGTGTTTTAACATTGGTTATCTCTAAAGTATCACTGATTTCTACAAGCAGCAAAGAAAGAAATGCTAAAAAGTGATAAGAAGCTCTGACATACAGAGAACAGCACTGTAAGTACTGAGAAGTGCCATCTGATTCTCTGTTAGGGTGGAACAGATGCTTGCACAGCCCGGGGTGCATGTCTTGACAGATTTTTTTAGTGTTTTTCTTTGCAACACTGAGCTGTACCTGGGAATAAGGACACTATACTGAGAGATAGGGCTCTCCCAGGGAGGCGCTACTCTGTTAAACAAATGGCGCTAGGAATTTAAATTAAGAATCGTCTTCACATTTTGGTTTCTAAAACAAACAAAAACACACAAAAAAAATAGTGTTAATATGCACCAAGCAACGTGTTATTTCTCAGAGATCATGTCAGACTGTTTGTTTTTTTGTTTGTTTGTTTTCCTAGGCTGAAAGTCCCTTTCAATTCAAGTAGGACATCTTTAAATATTTTACTGATTCAAAAATTTCTATCACTTTTTTTGTAACCTGAATCTTTAATATGTTTTCATTGTAAAAAAGTACTTACATTATTGTGAAAAAGGGAACACAAAAAGTTTGTGGCTTTCAAACCTTTTTGTATACTCAGAAACCTAATAAAATGTATTTGTATTTAACCCTCTGATGCCCCAAACTGCAGGCGGATCAGTGATAAAATTGCAGAGAAGTTTAAAGCAGAACTAAGTTTTCAAGCTGTCGCTCAACCTGTAGTGTCTCGCATAACCTAGTTGCTACAGTGACATGGTTAGACTGGTTGTGTGTGTTGCAAGAAGCTGGTCCATCACTGTATACATGAGCTTCCTCTTTCCTCAAGCCTTGTTTAATGTTCCTCCTTCTCTGTCGGCTGCTGAGGAATTTCACTCTCTTCTGTCACTGTTCCCTCATGAAGATACTGCATGTGCATGTACTGCTGTTTCAGTACAACTTGACTGTTCACAACAAGGACACAGAGTACTTGGGCAAGTATTATCTATAAAAAAAATGTCTGGCTGATGAATATCCCCACTCGTTGTCCTTCTGACGTCTCTGTACTAGAGAGATGTTGAAAGAGTTACTTCACACCACTTTGGTCTCGTAAGAAGAAGAAGAAGAAGAAAAAAACCTTCCTGGTAAACATTTGTTACCATGACAAGCATCAGCTAGAGATTAATAAATGAAGGCAGCATGTGCTAACTCTAAGACCAGTAGGTCAGTTTTTCTACGTCTTTGGGGGAAAAAAAACATTGAAAAAACTTCAAATGCATTTTTAATAAACACAAACTGTAGTTTTGTCAGTTTTTCCGATTGACTGGGGGTATTTTTTGTGTGTCAAAGTTAACAGAAAAAGTTTTGTGTACTTTCCAGATATAAATAGATTTAATATTTACTTTTTTTGAGCCCGAGTCTGATACAACAGTTAACAAAATCAATTAAAAAGAACAAAGCAAAGGCCTTGCTTACAAGGAATGTCTGAATTCACAAATGCAATTTGTTACAACAAATGAATCATAGTTTCAAATTCTGGTTAAGAGAGATTCCTAGAGGAAATATCTGTTAACCTTTGTCTCAAAGAGAGACAAAAAGAAACTTTATCTCCAGAAAAAACAAGTTACTTTGCTTGACCTGCTAAAACAAAAACCAGAAGTGAAAACTAAACATGGCTTTCTGACACATTTTTTAACTTTTTGTTGAAGAAATAAACAGATGTGCTAGTTTGTCAAAATGTTTCTCATCTTTCCACATAAGTTGACAAAAAAAATCGAAACATGTTATGTGGCTCTCAACTTAAATAAATTAAGTACATAACACTTAGATTCATTTTATAGCATTTTCCATTGTGTGTGTTAAATATATGTGATGTCTCTAAGTAGGAAGAATCACCTTATAGAATTTGCTTGACATGTCTAAAATTGACACCAAATTACATATAATACTGTGTTAAATACATAGAAAGGTGTTGTAACATAACTTACTAAAAGTCACACATTTTCTTTTATTATTAAATGCAAATCATATTGCAGATGATTATCAGTTTGGGAGAGTCAGTAGCAGTCAAGTTCTTAGTCAGGTTTACTCTGAACATAGACCATAACACACTAGCAAAACCAAACTGAGACCTTACCATTGTGAGCTGATAGGTTAACTCGTAAGTTCTGAAAGTGTGCTTCAAGTATAACCCAGCTAGAAAACCCCAATTGACTACACAGAAGTATAACTTGTATAAGTTTCAAGGGTAACAAGTATAACTTGCTGATATTAAGCACATATAATCCTACTATTATACATTGAATATTATGGACAATACAACTTTCCTGATGCCCTAAAACTAAAAGAAAATCGCAAAGATACATTTGGAGCAACACTGAAATTTTAGCGCCTTGTGATAGATAGGCTGTTGACATGTGTAGCTTGTAGCCTACTGAGGTATTTGCCCTGCTCCAATGACTTGATGTGGGAGTGTTTTATGTACAAAAATACCAGCTTTTTACAACATTTTTCCTCTTTGTAGAATTATTTTAATTCAGCCACATTGGAAGGTTTAGGATGAAACTTAGAGCGTCTCAGTCTGATGTAAGTCTGGACTTTTAATAGTCTAATTCAGAGACAGGTTTGCTTGTGTGCTTCTTGTCGTTGTCCAGCTGCACAGCTCCCTGAGCGAATAGTAATGAAGTCGGCTGGAGTTTATTCACCAGGATTTATTGGCAGAGAGCTGCACTCATTCTTCCAACAAATTATTGCATGCCATATAAAGCAGGTCCAGAACATTACATAAGAACCACCATGCAATACTGCTACTCAATTGTGGTAGTTTTATACCATATGCTATGCAATGAAGACTTTTAAAAAGGTCTTGCTCACTATTCTGGTGTCCATCAAGTTGATTTTTTTGTGTTTGTTTGTTCAGCAATGGTACAATTTGCAACTCGTATTTTGATGACCTATATTTTAGAGTTTAATTCTTTGCCAGTCCAACACAGGGCAACAAAGACTCTCAACCATTCGCGCTAAGAGCAATTTTAGAATAGTCGAGTAATGTGAAATCATGTTTTGGGACTGTGGGAAGAAGTGAGGGTGTCTGTAGAGGACCTACACATTGGAGAACATGCAAACTACATGCAGAAACACCCCAAACAACAGTACACACTTATATTTATAAGCCAAGAGGGACAAAAAAAAGCCTATCGTTTGCAAACGAACCAGATAACGAACAAACACTTTTCCCTTCTTGCATCCACATTTTCTGCTCTGCTCTTTGTAAACAATTTCTTTCTTTTTCCTGGAGAAAAATATTCTGTTCTGCAGAATATTTTGGCAGAACAGCCTTGGCAATGCTCCAAACACCGGATCAGAGTGTTTTCTAATTGTTTTTTTTTCCAGACTGTGTTTATACACACCACATTCTTTATGTATTAATCCACATTAATCTGCAGCACAGTTAAAAAGAAAAAAAAAAAAGTAAAACCAGTTGCCGAACCGCATCCCCCCCCTCCTGTTGGGCTACCACCAGATGATGGTGCAACAGTCTTTGCTCTCATCCTCTCAGCTTGTCTCGCTCTTCTGTCGTCCTTGTTGCACACACTCGCACACATAAACACGCCTACATGATCCTGCTGGGGAATTTGTGGCCCCAGGCTAACAAAACACAACCTAACAGCGGTGGAAGAGCCGCTGAGCGAAACCAACACAACTCGGTCCGCTCACAGCGGCCTAACAGCATGGAGCTGCTCAGTTATGACGTTTAACTTTCCTCACCAGCGGGGTTGCAAGGTGGGTATTGGCAGACATTTCGTGGTGAGCTTACATGTCTTTGCAAGATTGTTTCTAAACGTGCTGACTCGAAAGAGTCGAAGGATGTTTTCGGGCAGAGACTCTTAAAGGAAATGCATTTCTAAGAGCATGTTTCTTATGCGTTCACTGGAAGTGTTGTTTTTTTTTAGACTGAGAAATACAATTCAAGTTGACGGTTTTAATGTGTATTTGCGTAGCAGCATGATAAAGATTTATGACCATTTTTATTATCACTGACTCTGGTCATGTTTGTTTTTAAACCAGGTGGTCAGAGGGTAATTGGCACCTGGGAAAAGAGATTCAGAAATCCGTAGAGGATGATAGTAGAAACAAACGCTTGAGGCCAGAAGGTTTATTGTGATTTTTCCATCCATCCATCCATCTGTCCGTCCGTCCGTCGGTCCATCCATCCATCCATCCATCCATCCACCCATCCATCCATCCATCCATCCATCATTAAGAAAAAGTTTTATTTATTCCATGTGGTGAAATTTGTGGAAACCAGCATAAAAGAGTTAAAAGTGGTGCAAACTTAGTATTGTAACTTCACAAATGTAATTCACAAATTGTGGTTATCGATGTACTGAAAATTACTTTCCATTCTTAAATTGAATTGAAATTATATGTGGATAGGCCTTCACTTGAAACAGTGCAGGGCCTTATTTTTATTTTTTATCTTTATGATTCACTTCCTATCATTATATCTTGAACATTCCTCTCGGAATGTGCTGTACTCATATTTCTGTGCACACTTGTAAGATTTGTACATGGTAAGAAATCATGGACAAAGTTTGAGTTTTGTAATTTAACAGATTTTTCAGCTGCTCAGTGTAATAATGGCAGAGAAACAACGCAACGTTCTAGGGAAGCTGTTTGCCTGCCATGATCGGTGGCCATACACACAGATTCCAGTGTGGAGAACTAGCTGTAGCTTAGCAAAGAGCAAAGAGGAGGGTGTGAGCGGCGCATACATGCAAGTGATTGGTAGCGCTATTGAGGGTCTTAGCGCTCATCCTGACTCTAGATTGTTTTTTTCTGCTGTCTGAGACTGTTGTATGTCTGAAAATGGCAATAGGAGCCAAGGGAGAAGGTGAAAGAGCTTGATTTTCTTTTCACAGATTATCTTTTTCATATTATACTGTCATAGTGACAGCTTTCACGACTATGTAAAAAATAAATAAATAAAATAAATACATAATTTATGTAGTTTTAATAACCAATTTTTACAGTTTATCTGCAAAAATGTTAATTTGGAGTTTAGTTACTCTTTAAGTGCCTTGCCCAGTGGCACATCTGAATGTAGCTTAAGGAACATAGAATTAATCCCATAACCTTTATTTTGCCTTTGAACTGCTCTTCCCACTCAGCCCCAGTCATTAACACTAGAGATAATGGTGACACCACTGCAGCAGGTGGTTTATTGTATTGTTTTTGTAGAAATATTGTTGTATTCTGTGTATTCGGTGTAGTTAATTTTTGAGGTTTTCTGTATTTAGTTCTGTCCCTGTACCCTTCCCTATTGATTGGTTCCCAGGTGTGTCTCATTCCCTGATTACCCTCCCTGTATATTTAAGTCCACCTGTTGTCTTTGTCTCTTGTCGGATCCTTGTCAAGTGTTAGTCTCCCTAGTGTCATGGCGCCTGCCTGTTTTCCCCCGAGCTGCTTGCATCTGGACTGTTTCTACATTAAACCTTCATCTTCATCTTCTTCAACCTGGGTGTCAGTGTTCTTTCTCACCACAATCAACCACAAATCATGACAGATATATTTAGAAAAGGCGGCCACTTCCATATTGTATTTCCAACAGCGGTGAAAGATTAGTTGCAAATGAAAACTTGACTTCCTTGCTGAATCCCTTTATTGCTGGTCCAACGGTTTACACACTTTGCAGGTCTGCACTTGACATCACTAATATGCAAAGAATGTGATCATTGGATCTTAGAAACAAAAGTTATGAATCATCACACCCACAAGGCACAAGATCGCAGGGTGAATATGACGTGAAGGATATAAAACATGACTGTGTTTGCATGACAGAGTCAGGGAACACAGTGTCCTTTGGTGGTATTGTCATTGCAAGTTTGTTTCATTATTATTATTATTTTTATTAATGGCAGTCTTTAAAACCTACCTGTTTCAGTTGAATGTCTTCAGTTTTCCTTAAATCAAATGTTTTCTTTTTTCTTTATTTGGTTGAAAGAATGATGCGGGCGTGACGACGCCAACCCGGCTCTGACGATGTACGAGGTGATGTCTGGTGACACCCTGGCCTGGAAAGGAGCCAGTCCAAGACAAAGCAGCAGAGACCCCAGCCCTGAAAACGAGATTACAGGAGAGGGAGGGCCAGTAAAAATCCTCAAAGTGTGCTTCTGCACCAACAACAACCTAGGAAAGAACTTTAAGCTGGTGAAGTGTGACAGCTCCTGGAAAATTCAGGTGAGAGCGTCGTTTTGCAGACGTAGACGTGCCGGAAGGTGGAGTTGAAGATGCTTCTGTAATTGTTTTGATGACAGTTTTTGGTACAAAGTGGTAAAAATTTGAAATCAGGGATTCTGCATAAGTCGTAAAACTATTAACATTTGGGTTTTTTTTGTCAATGACATCTAATAATTTTCTGCTCTACATAAAATTATACATAATTCAAAGGATTAAAAAAAGAAATTGACAGTTGTCATTAATTTTCCCCCAGGCTATCATTCGCTCCATCCTGATCAGCGGTCGATTGGGACCCAACGTTGAACTCTCAAAATGTTACGGTCTTATGCTGAAGCACTTAAAGTCCGAAGAACTTCACTGGCTCCACCCAGATCTGACCGTGGGCGAGGTCGAACAACGTTATGAGAGTCATCATGTGGAGGCCGAGTGGAGGTCCAGATAGGGTTTTAGGGTGTATTGTCGCAAAAAAATAAATATATATATAATTTTCCGTGACATGAGATTCAGAAATAAAGCATGTCTAGTTAAAATACGTTTCTCCTCCTCTTGTTTGCAGGTATGACCTTAGGATCAGATACATTCCAGTCAATTTCCTGGAGAAGTTTAAAAATGACAGATCCACGTTTCTTTATTTTTATCAGCAGGTACTGAACCCCTCCTCTCTCTCTCTGTCTTTGCTGTAGCATTCAGAAGTAAAACAATGGAACTACGCCTAACATTGATAAAAGGAAAAGGAAATAGAGGCTGTTAAAAATAAGCTTTTCAGTTTTAATAATGCCTGATGAAGGGAGTGGTGGCGCAGGGGTAAAACATGACCCATGTACGAAGGCCTTAATCCTTGCAGCTGTAGTTGCAGGTTCGATTCCCGCCCTGGCGACATTTGCCGCATGATTACCCTATTTGCAGTCAAACTACTTTCAAATCAAGGCCACTTAGAGCCAACAAAACCTTAAAGAAGTAAAAAATAACAATACCTGGCAAAAATAGATTTATATTTAACCGTTAATTTATGGCTCACTTTTCTATTTTTCTGAGTGACAGCAGATAATGTTTCGTTACAGGTGCGTAGCGACTACATGCAGTGTCATGCCAGAAAGGTCAGCGATGGGATGGCCCTGCAGCTTGGCTGTTTGGAGATCAGGTGAGTCACTGCATTCCTCAGCTCACAGGTCAATGAGTTATTTGAATTCTGGCTGCATTACTTACGGGCTTAACACCAAATGATTTGTTTACCTTTATGTTGTTCATGTATTGCATAACATAAAACTACTGTTGAAATAACAGGGATTTGTCTATTTGTATCCAGGAGATACTAACATGTAACTCTGTGTTTGCAGGAGATTCTACAAAGACATGAACGCAAAAGGTCTTGAAAAGAAATCCAACTTTGAGCTGCTGGAGTGAGTTTCTGTTCTAAAGCATTGTCTTTCTTTCTTCTTCTTCTTCTTTTTTTTTTTTTTTAAAGAAATGTCTCTCTCAAAGTGTCCAAAGCAAAGTTTCAGGTTGTTGAAATCTGTGTGAATGTTACAAAACACTGTCCTTTGTTAGGTGAGTCAGATGCATAACAGTTTTGTTTTTTCTACTGAGACAAAATATGGCAAGCAAAAAGCCACCAACAGCAACAACAGAGGACACTGTAAAAAAATGTTCAACCTATTCACAAACTGCTCTAATCAACAGAATGGACTGAAACACAAAGAAAAAAAGCTACAAATAAGGGGTGCATAGATTTTTACAATTATTTTAAAAATGAAAAATAACAAAAAGGAATGGGAGATAAATTCTAAGAAACGAGATGATCTTGCTTCGCTTATAATACAGGAACATCATCAGGAAAATCTAAAAAGTCAGGAAAGATTAAAAAAGGATTTCTAAGTCAAAGAGCTGTGGTGTCTTGCAAAAGTATTTGTATTCCTTAAGCTTCTCAGTTTTTCACTTAAAAAATTGACTTCACTGACTTTGTTGAAAGAAGTACTGTAATTGTCATACTTTTCACACATTCCAAACATTTTAGATTTCTAGATTTTAAAACAAGTCAAAAACTATTTATAAGTGTCCTTTACTTTGTGATCACACTCTGCCTTGTGTTGGTCTCCTGTATAAAATTGCTCCAATATAGATTAAAGTATTTGGCCATAATGTGACAAAATGTGAAAAAGGTTCAGTAGTATAGTTACATTTGTTAGATACATTCTCGACAGACTGACTCACCCAGATTTTGAAAAACATCTTATTATCAATGTTTTAACTAAGCCAGGTACTTAATTAATGCTTTACATTTGCTTGTTTCCTTTAGAAAAGAAGTTGGCCTGGACCTTTTTTTCCCTCAGCAGCTGATAAACAGCATGAAGGTAAACCTCTATCCCAAATATTCGTCTTTTATTTACAGGCACCATGAGAGAAGATTTTATTTTATTTTTTTTGTCGTTTTTCCTAAAAGTTATATTTTGATGTCTGTTTGTGATTGTGGTCCAGCCTAGGCAGCTGCGAAAGATGATCCAGCAAACATTTCAACAATATGCAACCCTGAAGGAGGATGGCTGCATGATCAAGTTTTTTGAGACCCTCAAGACGTTCACCAGCTTCGATGAAGAGGTCTTTCCATGTGAACTTGTGGTGAGTTGCTGTAAATAACTGCTCATAAAAACTCCAGACACACGTTGTTAATGTTTTTTATCGGAAACCTTTGTGTTCATCACCAGCAAGGTTGGAGTTTGTCTGTGGAGCTGGTCATTGGAGGAAGGGGCATTCGCCAGCGTTCTCAGAAGGATTCAGCAGTAAGAGAAAAGCTCATTTTTACATTTCCTAGCTTGTTTCATACCATAAATATAGATAGTTTTTCTTTCTATTAACAGGTCATTTTCAGCACTTTTATGACCTATTTTGGTGCTTAGTTGCTGCATCAGCTGCCCAACAATTATCGTTCCCAATTTCTTCTGGTGCTTAACAGATTTTAGTGTCTTCTGTGCCCCTGGTCACCATGAGGATTTCTATTTTAGCAACTATGTTGTTTGTTTTCTGTATCTGTGAAATGGTAACTAAATTAACATATCAGCAGGTCTAAATTTTAATTCAAGGAAGAGGGTTTAAGCAAAATGTGTCACTTTTGCCCAAGGGGTGAAAACGCTGGATGAAACAGCGACTTGCAGCTTCACACTTCACAACAGGTGGTTAAAGGTTCAGTTCATACAGATTAGAAGGCAATTAATTCATTATCATAGTTCACAAATTAAAAATTCAGTGTCACCTAATGCTCCACGCAGGCTCTAGGAGTTCCTTTGTCAATTTCTTGTGAGATAACTTTTGAGAAAATGTTATTAAATGTCAGTGAAAGATGTTTCAGTAAGTTTATTTACTATTTCAGTATGTAGCCGTTGGCCACCTTTTAATCGTCTCGTTTTGTGTAAACTAATATGCAGTGCGTTAAAATATGGCCTTAAAAAGTTGCACCACATTTTTGTGCTTTTCTTTGATGAAAAGCAAATAAAAGAATCTAAAAATATGACCACAAAGCTGCTAATTCAGACTAAATAAGTAAAAATACTTCACTACACATGCCATGAGGAGAACTATCTGTTGCTTACAGTTATCAGTAAAAATGTCTCATGTCAAAGAATTGTCATCATAACTGAACCTACCTGTTGTTTCGTGCCACAGGCTTTGTTCCTTACTGACTTCAAACAGATAAAGAAAATCCAATGCTTGCCTCAGACCGATGATAAAGCTCTCCTCAATATCAGCGTCGATGGCGCCAAACAAGTAAGTGCAGCAAAAAAGTTACTTCTAAAACTTCCTTAAATTAGAGTATTAGAGTTTAATATAAATACAATCAGCCGGGCGTGCAGGGGTGGGGATCAAAGGATCTTGTTTATATTTGCATGTTATCCTCTTTAACAGAACCTGTCTATCAGTGTGGCTTCGGTTCCTATAGCAGAAAACATGATGGATCTCATTGATGGATATTGCCGCCTGGAAAATGACACAGATGACAGTGTTATTTACCGACCAAACAAAGGTGTGCTTATCTTACTATTACAAATTCTTTACAAATTGTAAACAAATGTTCTTAAAACTTTTTCAATCTAGATGCCAAGTCTGCACGGGTGTCCCTACCTGACATCCCTACAAGGTGAGAAATGTCTTACTGGATTACTCACTCGACACTCAGAAGAAGCCGTGAATAAAAAATTGGACTAATCTTGCCTTGTTTGTTCTCTCAAACAGCACTGACACCGTCAACTCATCTAGACATAGTATGGGTGAGTCAAAAACTTCACATTTCCTCAAGCATATAGATCTTCTGTGTAATTCTTTCAGAAATAAGTACATATGACGTCTTTGTTGATTCTATTCTCTCTCCATTTGGATTTTCAGGTTCGGATATTTACTGTGAGATTCTTGATGAGAGGCCAAAATCAGGTTTGTCTGAAGCTGTTAACACTCGTCTCTGTTTAAAATAACAACAGTTGAAACTTGTTTTCGATCATTAAAACTATCCCGTATTGGGTCCGTAGCTGTGAAATATGGGATTGATAGAAATGACATCATTCTGGGACGAATCCTTGGCGAAGGCTTCTTTGGAGAAGTCTATGATGGAGTGTACAAAAGAGCCGTGAGTAACTATTTAGACTTTACAGACGCATCTGGAAAACAAATAAACATGACGTGTTTGTTGTTTTGTTGGACAGAACGGCGAGAGGGTTAATGTGGCAGTCAAGACCTGCAAGGACTGCTCATCTGACGTGATGGAGAAATTCATGAGCGAAGCAGGTATACGAATCAGCCTTGGCTGTAAACGATAGAAGAAGCAATGCGGATGAGAGCAACATTTAATATGTACAAGCTTTGCTTTTCTTGGCAGTTATCATGAAGAACCTCGATCATCCTCACATCGTCAAGCTGATTGGCGTCATAGAGGAGAATCCTGTGTGGATCG
Organism: Micropoecilia bifurca; assembly: GCA_903067075.1. Lineage (NCBI taxonomy): Eukaryota > Metazoa > Chordata > Actinopteri > Cyprinodontiformes > Poeciliidae > Micropoecilia > Micropoecilia bifurca. The sequence goes on from CAEGAF010173397.1 coordinate 40,619, forward strand.
TCATGGAGCTTTACCAGTATGGAGAGGTTCGTCCCCAGTCACTGCTTCTTTCTTAAACTGTGTCCTGTGGTCTGATTCGGCTCAGTTTTGCCTGATGCCGTATAGGGAAAATGTACCTGAGTGATTAAATTATTGCCATTTTTACAGCTCGGTAAATACCTGACTCAGAACCAAAACAAACTGACAAACACAACCCTGGTGCTGTTCAGCCTGCAGGTCTGCAAAGCCCTCGTCTATCTTGGGGGGTGCAACATGGTGCACAGGTGAGAAAAGGATTAAAAGATGAACATAAATACAAGTTCTTCTTCTTTACAAGGTCGAAAGGTGTGTCTCTCTGCATGCAGTTAGTGTATTTTAACTTTTTGTAACAGCCTGTGTCAGTTTGCATGTTAGTTCCTCAGATTATCAGAAAACTATATCAAGGCAAAAAGGTAAAAAAAAAAAAGACTGGAAGAAAAAAGAAACATTAAATGTTATCAGCAGAGTCCAGGCAGCTTTTCACGCCTTCAAGCTTCTGTGAAAGAGAAAACACTGACAAAAAGAAATGTTCACCTGCCTAAAAAATATAGACATTCCTTTCTCCCTGGGTTGATCCAGTCGATCTGAAGGTGAATTTTTTTTTCTTCCTCAAGGACAAGCTTCTTATTGATCCAAATATTCGTTTAATGATATACCTCCTACTCCTGTTGCATTTTCATCTTTTGTTTTTTCATTTGCGTTCAGGGATATTGCTGTTCGGAACGTGTTAGTTGCAAGCCCAGACTGCGTGAAGCTTGGAGACTTTGGTCTGTCAAGATACATTGAGGATGAAGAGTACTATAAAGGTAACGGAGAAGATGATACAAAGATTTCTATCAGAAGATCTGGGTGGTTAAGCTGAGTGTAACCTCTGACCTTTTCCACAATGTCTCTCAAAATGATCTTATGGTGATTTCTCCACAGCTTCTGTTACTCGATTACCAATCAAGTGGATGGCCCCAGAATCCATCAACTTTAGACGTTTCACCTCAGCTAGCGATGTCTGGATGTTTGGTGAGATCAAAGACAGATTTTCAAATTTCCTTCATAATCCTAAGATTTACATCTATAATGCTTAAAGCTTCTCTTTGTAGTTCTGTCCCGGAGTGAAAATGCCTGAGCGTGCATTCTGTTGTCTTCTGTGCATCGCGCTGCAGCTGTGTGTATGTGGGAGATCATGAGCCAAGGGCAGCAGCCGTTCTTCTGGCTGGAGAACAGGGACGTCATCAACCAGCTGGAGCAGGGCATCAGATTGCCCAAACCAGAGAACTGCCCTCCAGCTCTTTACTCACTCATGACGCGCTGCTGGTCCTACGACCCCGGAGAGAGACCCAGCTTCACCGAGCTTGTGATCAAGATCAGGTATTTATTTTAAAAAATGAACAAAGTAATCTCCTTCTCTATGATTTGTGATTTTTTTTCTGTTGAGAAAGGTTCTTACTACATTCAAAATAAAATATTTTTATTTTATGAACAATGATAAAAAATATTAAAGAATAATTCAGAGAAACATAAAATACACATGTAAAAGAAATATAAAAACAAGTTGTAAACTCTGACAACAATTGACAGATATTAGATAAATGTATTGTACTGATAATGTATATTTATTTTAATACATAGTGTTGCAAAATAGTTTCAACTACAGCTAACATTTGTTTTGACTGTTTAAGACACAATACAAATATTTGCAATGTCCATGAGGGGGTTACTTGCTGTCTGTTGTTTAGATTTTTCTTCATGTAAACCAAATTTCTCAAATATGCTAAACAAATAAACTTGAGGACCAACAATACACCCCTGTGGAACTCCACTACTAAATTGAGATACGGGTCTTGTGTCTAAATATTTAAGATATAAATTAGATCATGCAGCTGTTGACATTTCTTCCCCAGAGTTAATATTACTGACTCACCCACTTACTTTGAATCTCTTTTATTCAATTGTCAATCGTTGTTCAAATGTATGCAAACGTCTCAAGTTGGAACTTCAAAGGTCACTTCAGTTTACAAGGTCGTAAATCTTGACGCGTCTTTCAGTGACGTCCACAAAATGGAGAAGGAGCTGGACGTAGAGCGAGAAAGAGACAGAGCGCGCGCCACCAAGTTCCTGGAGCCAAAGGTCAGCTTTGCAGATGCTCCCCCCAAGGTATAAAAACCTGTTCATTTTATTTTTGTTTTAACATATTATGACAAAAAGAAATAATAAAATGTCTGGTTTAATACATTCAACTTTTTCACCCTTTACTGAAGCCCTCAAGGACGAAGCCAAGCCGATTTGGGAACACGCTCAGTATCGGTCTACATATTCAGGTGTGTAAGTTTAGGCAAATAACCCCAGGATATTTACAGGACTTTTACAGTCTGACTGATCTGCTTGTGTGTCCATGCAGGTGAATGAAGCCCTTTGTGCCAGCTCACCAGACCTGGCCAGCCCATGTGAATACCAGTCCCCAATTGACTCCACAAACACGCTCACTCTGCCGGTCAGGTCCCCCCGTCGCCGCAGTATGGGGGTAAGATCAGGATACCGAAGCTTCCTTCTGACATGCAATAAATGCCATCCATTTAGGGTTAAAATAAACTGTCATCTCTGCATTAGGAGAGTGAGTTCATGCGAATGGAGCCAAACACCAGGGAGGATGCACAGCGGCTGTGGCAGAGAGAACGGCAAAACATGCAGGAGACTCTGCGGATCCAGAAAGAGCAGATGATGGAGGATAAGAAGTGGCTGCAGGAAGAGGAGAGACTCCTGGTGGGAAACAGAGCATCTTTTGCTTTAGTCGGGTCCTCTCTCTGTGTCCCTGTGTCCCTCTTCTCACCAGTTCAATGTTACCCTGGAATCTGAGTGGAACAAGGCGCCTTTAAATAGAATAAAAACTTTGTCCAACCTCGATGCACCACTAGCGTTAGACTGAATGTTCCCCTCATAACAGTGCAAAAGAAAGGCCCCATGTCTTTATTCTGTAAAATGAACCTGCCTGTTCTTTTGCAGGATCCGATGGGACAAGATGACGTTGTCATTTCAAAGGTAAGTGTTCATGTGTACAAGATAAAATCCCACTCAGATTAAGTGAAGTTAGCAGATAGTAACTTTGGGCTATTTACCACACACTTTCTAAACGAATATGCAGCTGAATGAGAAAGCATGTTAGTTATGTTACGTACCAGAACAAAAAAGTGAGTGCATAATTGTGAGGATAAATTGCTTTTCTCCAAAATCACAGCTGCGAGTCTTAAGTTGCAGTTGTGCCTTGCTCTTCCATTTTGGATGAAAACTTTTACACATATCCACTTTTTGCAGGTTTACAACAGAAAACCCAAATGTGATTATAACTTGACAAGATCTGAAAAAACTCAAGAAGCGTAAATACTTTTGCAAAGTTCTGTGCAACAAAGATAGGTTACATTCTTTAGGCATGTTGACATTTTTTGTGAATAACTGGAACCAAAGATCCAACCCATAAAATTACAAAATTAACAACTTGATAAATTCCTCTTGTCAGAAGCGCACATTTTTTTTAAAATTCTCGTTTACTTTCTGTACTTATCTGATTGCCTTCGTGTTTATTTTTCTCTTTGTAGCCAATTGAAGATGAGAGTGAGAATGGTAAGGATCAAGACAAATTACTGTTTTACATTCAATTGTTTTCCTGTTTTGTTGTCCTGTAACAAATCTGTCTTTCCCACACAGCACCGCCTGAGAAACCCCCACGACTCAGAGCACAGGTACGTAGATGGTTGTACCCTTGTTAAGTTTTATTCGAACAGATTGGTTAATAAGCTTTTCCTGAATTAATATTTTAACAATTAATATTCCACTTCAGGCTGCTCCCACTGCAGAGATCGACCGTTCTGATGATAAAGTATACCAGTACGTTATGGACTTGGTGAAAGTTGTTGTCCAACTCAAGAATGACATCACCGAGCTGCAACCAGAACAATATATCTCCATTGTCAAGGTACACTAAGATAGATTACCTGCCCTCCACCTCCGCTTTGTAGGTCGTTGTTGTTTCATTGGCCAATATAAAATGCAGAGGAAAACCTCCTGAGTCACAGAGCTGATTCATTTTCTTTATTGATCTGTCCACACAGTCTGTTGGGATGGCCTTACGAGATCTGATCCGCAGTGTGGATGATGTGCTGCCGAGTTTACACGAGTCGATCCGGACCGAGGTATTGCTTTATTGTACATATGAGTCAAACGCACTAATACCAATATCCTTACCAGGAATACACAGGGGTAAATAAACACCAAATTCAAAATGAGGCCAGCTTTCATTTGATCAGATCCATTCCCCTTTTTTTTCTTCAGATTGAAGGTACCCAGAAGCTGCTCAACAACGACATGGCCGAGCTGATCAGCAAAATGCGCCTGGCCCAGCAGAACTCCATCACATCTTTAAAGGAGGAGTGCAAGAAACAGATGCTGGCTGCTGCTCACACTCTGGCCATGGACAGCAAGAACATGTTGGATGCTGTGGACCAAGCAAGAGTCAGAGCTAATATAGCCAAACCAGCTGCACCAGAGTGAACTGCTTTGTTTTTTTTCTTTCTTTTTTTAAACTGACTTTTTTCTTCTCTCTTTAAAATAACATTTGGACCTCATCAGATAGTTTGGTTTTGATAAATATGAGCCAAAGTCAGCCTCTGGTTCTGTGGGGAACCATCGGTATGTAAATGAGTGATATGTTTAAGTGACACTGTCAAAGTAAAATCAAAAATCCACACTATTTGAAATGATATTTTTAAAAATAGCATAAAACAGACTTAAGTGTAATGATCTTATTCATCAGTGGCTGCTACCACACTGAGCTGGGTCATTCTGATGAGACCATCATGAAATCGAAGTCTCCGATGAGACATTTATGTTAAGTTGGAAATTAAAAATCTTTGTAAATACAGAATGTGTCCTTTATTTAACCCTTGATAGGTTTTGCTTTTCAAAGGAAAACATAGTCCTACTAGAAGACCAGGGAATAGTGTAAGCTATTGACCCAAACATTTTATTTTGGGTGCGGCCAGTGTTTTTTCAAGACACAGAACAAAAAAGTACATTAAAAAAAAGAAAGTAGATAGATAATTTACAGGGAAAATTGAGCTACTCTGACTCGTCCTGTATCCGAAATGCACCGCTCCCACTTCAGAAACAACTAGTCAGATCAAGGAAGAATGTTTTATCAATGTCAATCATGCTTGTGTGCATGTTGCTCACAGATGAGCTGAAGGAAATGATGGCTAAGAGAAAACAAACAAAAAGGTAAGCAAAGGGGAAGGATGTAAACCAGAGAAAAATGAGAGAGATAACATGACGAGAACTAAATGGTTAAAAAGAAAACATGAAAACAGGGTCCAATACCTTATAATTGCAACATTGATAATTTGAGTAACTCGGGTTCCAATAGAAGTTGAGTCACAGAAATTAGTGTTTCACTGACACCCCGCTGGCTCACATACAAAAGTGTTCAGGCTAACATTGTTGCATAATTTCACATTATTAGCAAGTTAATAAGTCTCACTACTAATTTAATGTAAGCATTTATGTTTATTTCTGAACATACTTGTAAATGTTACCATTCTGCTGTCAACCCTGATGCAGTATTACTGAAGTCCATTTAAATAAATAAAAAGTCAATGTCTTTGTTTTTTTAGTAGGTGACTTCTGAGCCCACAGAAGTTGTATTATTAAAACAAAATAACATCAACAATAAATCAGAGTCCAGCTACAGATTTTATTTTTTTATCTTTCCCCACAAAACCTAAATCATGCCAGCCAACCAGGGGGGTAGGAAGAGGCCTATTGTGCCAAGCAGGCACACAATAATGAACATCCACAGGAAGATCCGATCAATGACCATGGCAACATACTTCCAGTCCTCCTTCACCTGTGGAAAAAAACAACGGAGAGAAAATTTAATGGAATAAAAAAACATGCCTAACCGAAGACAGGAATCTTCTGAGATAAATGTATTTTGTTTCATGAAGTAAATTTTTAATTTACTGCTTTAGGACACCAGCGATGCAATATATTCTGGAGGATTACGCTCTCAGTTTAAAGTCTGCTCCTCACTATTCCCTTCCAGCAAAGTGATTTACTGAAAATTGTCAGCATCAATCATCTCACAAAATCCTTTTCTCTGGAACTCCTGATATCGACTCTCAGCTGGAGTTTTAACACGACTTTGGGTACATTAAAAGCAGACTACTAGCTCAAGAACCCAAGAATAAATGTCTCTGAAGTGACTTTTTGCCAAAAAGTGATCCATTTACCTTAGTAAATCTAAAACAAGAAATTGCTTCTGTTCTTCAATTGACTATTTTTCTAGCTGTCTTATGGATCTGACTTTTATCCATTTGTTAGTTATCAAAAAAATTCCTTGATATATTTTTGTGAATTCTTAGCGTAATCTTTGGGATTCGTTTCACCCCCCAATCTAATCTCAATTCCCAGTATTGTAGAGCAGAGAACGAATCAAATCTGCCCTTTCACAAACATTTAACGACTTTCCTAACAGACTCTTTAAATTCTCATCGACAGGCCCCCATGTCTAGTCATTGTTTACTTTTAATTTTCTCATCGGCTGAGAAATAATAATCTTATTTTTATGTCTTAGCTTGTTTTCATTAGCAGGGAAATAGCAGTACTGCGGTAGTTACGATAAGCAATACTCACACTGAAATCTGCATCTTCAGCTCTGAGATGGTCTGCAATGTAGTGAACCCCTTGTAACGCCCGTATTACACTTGGTGAAAGTATGAAAGGTGACTCTAACACTGAGTTGTCCCCTTTAGGCGCCTGCTGCGGGGAGTTAAACCTGGCTCCAGACAGCTGTCTGTTTAATCCTGCAGCCCCATCTTGCAAGTTTTGGCTGCTCTGGGCTTTTTTCTGTTGCAGCGGAGGAGTCAACCCCGGAGGTCTCGGAGACGGGGGCCGGAAGGAGAAATATGACGTCAGCGTTCCAAGCTCCAGGTCCTCGTAGCAGCTTCTCTCCGGGTTTTCCAGAGTGCTCCCGTCTCTCATCCAGGTATAGGAGGTGCTGATGCAGTGGCTTGATTCATACCCCGCTATCTGCATTTGCCGCCTCTCTGCTGCTATTTGCTGCTGGAGCAGCAGCAGCCTGCGGCGCCGGCCGTCGGGCGCCGGCCTGCGCATGAACAGCCAGCGTGGGATCAGGTCCAGGAACACAGAGTGGACCCAGCGGGGCATCTTGTGAGTGCTGGGTGAGCGATGGTGCACGTTGAGCACAAACACCGTGATGACGATGGACAGGGTGACGAAGATCATAGTGAAGAGGAGGTACTCGCCGATGAGAGGAATGACGAGAGACGTGGAGGGTATGATCTCCGTTATGAGCAGGAGGAACACGGTGAGGGACAGAAGGACCGAGATACAAAGAGTGATCTTCTCACCGCAGTCTGAGGGCAGGTAGAAAACTAAGACGGTGAGGCACGAGATCAGCAAGCAGGGAATGATGAGGTTGATTGTGTAAAATAAAGGAAGCCTTCGGATGATGAAGAAGTAGGTGATGTCTGGGTAGATCTCATGGCAACAGTCGTACTTCTTTGTGTTGTACGTTCCCACGGCGTTGATGATGGCCCACTCCCCGCTCTCCCAGTAGTTATTGAGATCCACGGTGTTTTCTATCCGCTCCAGGTCGATCTTGGCTTTGTCGTAGGTCCAGGAGCCGAATTTCATTTTGCAGTTCTGCTGGTCGAAGGGGAAGAAGGTGACGTCGATGCTGCAGGAGCTTTTGTAGATGGCAGGCGGGACCCAGCGCACTTTACCAGTGTGGAACAGGTGAGCTTTGGTCATGTGGGTCACAGCAAACTCGCCGTCAGCACTAGAATAGAAAGAGAAGTTGTGAGAGCAAACTCAGCGCTGTTGTGGCTTAGAGGGAAGCAAAGGTTAGGCACATACAAAAATCACACAATGAAAAACTGTAACTCATTTTAAACCCCATTCATTATCTTAATCGTTATAATAGCTTCTCTTGAAGAGCTGCTATCATTTCATCAGTTTAATTTCACTGACAGACTGTGATTAGACAGACTCATCAGAGCAGAACTCCATCATCAACCTCCTTGATTTTAATCTGAGTGAGGTGACTTTAGGTGCTGGGACTTGAGTCTGATTTCACATGATGCATTCATGAAGGCTGCCTTCTTTTTAAAATGACTAAGCTTCACCAACATGCTACACAAGGAGCTCATCAAATACAGGTAAACGTGTAAACAGTAATCAATTAATTATACCACTAGATGGCACTATATACATATCATAAAGCTATAAATTTGTCATCGAGTCTTTCAAGATACAAAGAAAATATGTAATTTTTAAAGCAAGCAGTTTGAATAGCCACCTGAATTATCTCCACACTTTCTACTTTTTGACAATATACATTATAACTGGATGTTATTTGTAGACAATAATATTTGATCAAAAAGAACTATCACAGAAATAAAAATCTTAACAAAAAAAAAAAAAGAAACTATTAACTCACTTGTTATAGAGAACTATATCTGGGACCCATATGAGCTCCGATGGGACTCTGATGGACGTTACGTTGTCATAGTCAGAGGGTCTCCAGCGAAGTTTGTAGTCATTCCACTCCTGGGAGAGTCAAACAGAGATCAGTGTGATCCTTGAGTTTTTATCCCTCAAGATTTTGCCATTGAAGGCAAAAAAACGTGACTGTAGAAACAGGTTTTCTAACCTGCTTTAACCACACGTTAGTTGTCATCATTTGGTTTTTCTCATCCTAAATGGGAAACACAGGAGAGAACAAAGAACAAACAAACTGAAAGTACTTAAAAGATGTATGTGTAAAGTAACATTTTTGTAATCTAAATGAGACACACATGAGATCCGGTCCATTTGGTTGAATATTATGACTATAAGTGATGGAGCAAACATGTTGTGTTTTGCACATATCCAGGGGTTTTAGCATGAACTTATTTCACATCCTTTCTTGCATTTGGTGTTCATGTTAGATTTGAGGTTAGATCTAAACAATTTCACAACAGGTTTTCCGATAGTAGTTTTGTCTTTGGACCAGTTCTTTATCATCAAATGACCAAGCAGCACAAGCATTGCTGAAAACACAAAGAGGATACATCAGTTCTTCCCTCACCACATCCTGTAATCACTGATGAAAATGACACTGCGACACTTCAAATCTTTTGCTAGATTCAGAAATATTGAATATCGACAAAAATATTTTGCATTAAATCAACAATTTTGCTTGAATCCTCTTGCAACCACAATTACAATCCTTTCATGTAACTCACCACATCAATGAGCTGAGCTATGGACAGTCCAAACTTGACTATAACCACATCAGAGATGTTTGGGACAGGTCTTGACCACTTGTTGTAACCAGAGAACAGAGTCTTGAAGAGTTCATCTTCGGCATGTGAATGGGTCTTTACATGGCCAAGAACTGTGGAAAATAAGATGCATATTTATTGAAATTGCTCTTTATTAGAATTTTATAAACAGAGTTCAATTAGATTAGGTTGGATCTCTGATTTCATGCTATATATGTGTTTTCAAGTAAATAGGATCATTTACACTCTTAATTTAATAATGTTTAATTTATGCAAACATGGCATCATGTTGTGGCTTGTGAATGAAAGAGCGGGAGCTGGAAACATGGAGGTGTTTCATCACAGAAGTCTAGCTAGAGTTCAGCTGTGTGAGATTTAATCTCAGTTTAAATCCAGATGTCTTGTTAGAGAACATTACAGACTGTCAGCATCAAGAGAGCCAAGAAACACAGAAGATAGATCAGGGACAACGTTTTAAATATATTTAATTCAAAATTAGGTGATGAAATATAATCCCAGGCTTTTGAGCACCTTTCAGAGAATAATCTAAAAGTTGAAAGAGATTGCAGAACAAATGCAAACTAACTGGAAGTACAGGCTATGAGAGCATTATGTATAGCAGCAGACAAGAAAAATCTGAAGGAGCTGGACAGAGCCATGTGTCAGGAGGGAGTGTCTGTTGAAAGAACAGCTACTCTTAATGCACTGCCCACATCTGGATCCTAAAACAGTGGCAAGAATCAACACTTTCTAGAAAGAAAGCGAGAAAAAGTAAGTCCCATTTGCAGTTTTGAAATACCTATGAAAGAGACACAGCAAACATGAAAATGAAGGTGCTTGGGTCAGATGAAACCAAAATGAAGCGTTTTGGCCTATTTGCAAATGTACGTGAAGTAGAGGTTGCATTAGCTTTTTTTATTGATATTTTGACTCAGAGCATCAAAAAAGTCTCTTGTCAAAACCTAAATTTACCAGTCATATTTTAAAAAACATGATAATATTGACTTACTCACCTGGATTTCATTTTCATTCAGTTTAGTTAATACTGACAAAGGTGAGCAGCATCCCAGGTAGTTTGAGCTGGTTTTGGGTTTTGTTACTTCATTGTCCCTTCTTTCTTGTCGTTCATTAGATCAGATGTTTCTGTTTTACTTTGGTTCAGTTTTTTTCTTAGTGATCTCAGTAGTTTATCAGGTTTATTTCTTCTGTCTAGTCCTCTTAGTTACTTTAGTTTTATTATGTTTCTAATGGGGCTGCACAGTGGCACAGTTGGTAGAGCTGTTGCCTTGCAGCAAGAAGGCTCTGGGCTCAATTCCCGGCCCAGGGCCTCCCTGCATGGAGCCTGCATGCTCTCCCTGTACATGCATGGGTTCCCCACAGGTACCCTGGCTTCCTCCCAATTGGCCTCCCCAAATCATCCCTAGGTGTGTGTGCATGGTTGTTTGTCCTGTGTGTTTCTGTGTTGCCCGACGACCCGTCCAGGGTGAACCCCGGAGTGTCAGCTGGAGATAGGCAACACCCCCAACCCCTCCCGTTCACCCTCGGCTACCTTCCATTATTTGTACTTTTGTGTACATTCACTCCTTGTTTCTGCCAGTGGGTCAACGCCAACCACCAAATGTGACACAAACTTTAAACATTTGAATACACGTGACTCTGAAATGATCGAAGGGACATGAATTGTGTACCTGCTTGTGTGTAATTAAATATCGGAGAGTTTTGATGTTGATCTGAAAGATGAATCCACACTGTGCTACACCGGAGAGTTTGTAGCTGCAGAGACTTTGGCAGGTTTTAACCTTTGTGAAAGAAAAAGATTTTTGTGTTCATGATTACTATTGTATTATTAGACCTTGACCTTTCTGTTAATAGTTCATTTTATTACATTTTTCAGCTTCATCTGTGTTCACTCCTGGTTTATTAATCACTCTGTCTTGATTTTCCTGCTCTGCTTTTTCTCCAACTGCACCACATTCCCCCGATTAGTCACTCCTGGTTCTCATGTCGCTCATTAACTCTCCCAGTAGTTAAGTTTGTCAGTTTCATCACCTTCCTGCCAGATGCTCTGTTCATCCATGTTCATTCATCACTGCCTGCTTTTCATTGCCTGTTATCATCCTGACAGTAACAGTTACCGCGTATTCGAGTTATTCGTTGTTCCCTGTGAGTTCCTCCACTTTTCTGGATGTCCTGTAAGTAAATAACGAGAATGAGTCCACCCAGGCATTGTCTTGATATATGGATACTTTTCAGTGCATTGGACCTGAATCTTTTCTTTTTATTAACTGTTGAATAAATGATTTATTTTTAACTGCATGTTTTAACCATGTCTGTTCATTTGGTGTCACAACTTGTGCATATAAAAAGCAGATTTCAAAAAAGGGCTTTGATTTATCTCATGTGCACTATATTGGAAAAGATTCAAATGTGCAATTCAAGGAATATTGCAATGACCATTAGTTTGCCCAAGACCTGGTACTATATTTTTATTTTTATTCTAGTTGATGACTTTAGGAGGAGTAACAGCAGCCCTTAATTTGCAAAAAATGTCAAAAGCAACTGAAGACCGTTAAATTCTTCATTTATTTTATTAGCTCTAAAACAAAAGGCTTAAACTGACAGTGTGACATTTTACAATGGGTCATGCGCCATAACTCATTATATTTCACTGCCCAAAATGGTGATGTGTCCTTTCTGTGCCTTGCTTTCTTTGTGTTCTTGATTCAGGTAAGATTTGGCATAAAGGAAAATACTTGGCAGTATTTTGTTATGTTAAATATTTTAACTTCCAAGAAAGAAAGATGTGCTTTTCTCTCTTTTATTCATTCTTTCTTTCAAGAATCTTTTTCAAAATCTTACTAAAATCAGACACATCCACATATAATCTGTTACGGTGAAATCGAGGTGTTTGCAGTTTTCTCTCATGGGGCCACCGAAAGTTTGCATCTCGGTGGAGTGTGTGACCATTATGGATCAACAAGTAGCTGCACATGCTGCAGCTGCTTGATGGGTGAGTGTTTTTGTTCCATTAAGGACATTTCTACAAACTGTTAGTGCAGGTCAACCCTCTGCAGGGTCAATGCTGTAAAGACCTGTGGTTGCATGTAAATCTGATGGAGAGATTTAGTGCTAGAGCTGACATCTTGGATGGACTTTAAACATCACTGTGCTGTTTTGGAGTAAGTATTTAATGTTTTAAAATACTATTTTCAGCATTGTTTTTTCAGACATCTTTGCCATTTGATTGGTTTTAAAGTGGACACCTGGATTCATCTCCTACCTTCATTTGTTTATTCTAATCTGACCAATGAGGTTGCAGCTGAGGAATCCTGTCTGGTCTCTTGACAGCCCTGGTGAGATGTATCCATTTTCCGTGCCTCTGGGAGCAACCAGATGTGTGGGGCTAAACAAAAAAGGCTCCTGGGTACCATACATCAAAGAACCTCCTGGCAGAGGAGTCTTGAAATGAGATGACACCTTCAAAATCCAGCAAACTGGGCTTAGAAGACTGGAGGCCAGCCAGGCCCCTCGGCCAGGTCTATAAAACACTGACCCGTTTGGAGGATCGAGTCAGCAGCTTCCTTGGCCAGAGGCACTCTTGGTGAAATTGGACTGTCAAGTGCTTTTAGTAAAGAGAGTATGGAGGGGAACAACGCGGAACATTTTCTGGACAAGAAAACTGCAAGGCGTCAAGGCAAAGAGCTGATCTTTGGCTTGGTGGCAAATGAACCATCTCTAGATCGTGTATCTACTTTTTTTTACTGCAGAAGTGAAAAAGGAAACATGGAGCAGGGAGATGCAGCCTTGAAGTGTTTTTTTTTCAGGCATCTGTTGAGAAAGTCTGCAAATTACTTGTTTGTTCATTTGAGTGAACAATTGATTCATGGTTTAAATTGGTGCAAAAATGGGCACTTTTTGTTCCTTCACTGTCAATTTTTTTTAATAGAGAGAGTTTCTACAGATAACTATAAAAGCATAATGTTTTTATAAAATACATTTCCTTCAATAGTATTGCATATTGAGTCCACCTCTTATTTAAAAAATCTGAATGTGATCAGTTGTAGATTAGCAATTTTTGCACATGCAAACATTACAAAATGTATGTGTGTTCAATGACTTTAGAAAGGCCACAATGCAAGTAATGTTATTATATAAAAGTGCCAATTTGTATCAGGTGGATGGTATAAAATTGGGTGTTTATTAAAATACAAAATACAGAAGAATGAATAAAGCGAAACATGAGGAACAAATAAAAGACACCAGCATTTGTTCTAATGAACTAAAAATCTGCACTATGGACTTTAAGGCTTCTAAAGATATTAACATGTTCTCTGGTTGTGGCTGCAAACATGTCTGACTTACAGAAAACAAACATTTGCAATTGGAGAAATGTATGTGAAGGTTAGTAAGGCAGTTGATTTTAATCCAAATATGATCTCAAGTATCAAATCCTAATGAAAGCATTTTTGATTAATTGGTATTCTAGTGGCAGTGTGTAAGACTTAACTCCCATTCCCTGTTGTTGACCTGCTGTCTTGTTTTACATCAACTGGTGCCACAATTCAGCTGTGACTAAAAGGTGCAGGGACCCTGAAAGGGCAGGTTCTCCAGATTTAGAAATGGACCATTTCTAAATCTAACCCCCCCAAAAGACAAAATAATGTCATAATTTACATCTTCACCTGTTGAAAAAAGAAAACCAATAAAAACAACTTAGATTGCAATTTTATAAAGCATCTGCACTATCTAAGGTACTAGCTAAGATCATGTCGTTGACAAAAACAAAATAGTGCAGAAAAAAACAAAAAACATACATAACACACACACTTTTCCTTATAGGGAGACTTGGAACTACATGACAAATTCTTAACTTGGAGGATTTTGATTACAGTACTGTATGTGCAGGTGTGCAGTTAAACCTAGTATCTTGAGACTCAAATGCTTCCATATTGAATCAAGGAGGGCGAGGGCTTTGCTATCAGGATATCCATAGCTTGTAGCTACTAATTTATACCAAGAAAATATCCCAAGCTGGTTAATTCAATTTGGATTTAGAATTAGAAAAAAAACTGATGTGATTGAGACACAAGACGAGTTCTGTATTTTTTTCTTTCTTTTTAATAAAATTTTAAGAAGTTAAAACGTGTTCAACAATTCAAACAAGGTTGGGATACTTAAGGAAAGAACGCAGTCATTTCATTGCTTTTTACTGAGTCTAGATATGGACGTCAGAATAAATGAAGGGTTTTTATTGTAAAATAACGCAGGTGATTGTTATTTAAATTCGCTGGTTTCGGTTCGTAAATATTTTTTTTCAGCTGGTCTGTGTATTAAATTTCTGCTCAGTTGTTACAATACAGGAAAAACAAAAAAACCCGCTTACCTGTCTGACTCAGAAGTAGCGTCCAGACGACGATGGTCTCTTTCAGGAACAGGTGGTTGTGAATCATTTTGCTGTCTGTTAGAAAAAAATAAGTCCAACTTGATCAGAGAGTAAAGCGCAGCGGGGACGATCCGTGAGAGAAACGTCTGTCATCTTCGCAGCTGGGAGGCAAATCCGGAAAAACTGCACAACTGCTGGCTACACCAGAGGGAGAGGAGAGTGGAAAAGTGCTCCGACCAACTACTGTTGGTAAATGTCTCTTCCGTCACCCCTGAAATGTGCTTCTGTTGTGGATTAAATCTGCTATTTTAGTAACCTAAGTGTAGGAAAATGTTGACCAGGCTTCCGCACGTGCCAAAACCAAACCATTGCGCTTTTTTTTCTATTTTACACACGTTGCCAAGCTGTTATCCTCTTGCTATTTCTTATGATTTTCATCTGGAGAGTGGTGGATCCAACTAGCAGGGAACATGCGCCTGTATCTGGTAGGACATCTCTGACAGTCCCCTCCCCCTATTTCTCTTCCTCCTCATCTCTCTTTTCTCTCTCCCTCCTTCTCTTTCTCACTACTCACTACTACTGAGATACCACATTTAAATCTAAGCACATAAGAAAGTGTTTTATTTGAGCAATTTTGAGCGTTTTTTTCACTCCAGGAATCAACTCAACTGGGATATTTCTGCGGAAAAGAGCTAGAGGGCAGACTAAGTGAATAAATATACTTGGAGATGTTTTAAGTTTTCCAAACGTGAGGGTGAACACAGACGCTGTGTAATATCACTGAATAATGAAAAATGATTTTATTGGCACAAACTCTGTTAGATTAACAACGTGGTCCTTCTGAGACTCAGGAGAAACAGTTTCACAATCGGTTCTTCCAGGGCAAAACATTTTGAAAGATTAATCATATGTGCTGTACATTATATTCCCATCAGCTCTAATCAGTTTGCCTCTTCTGCTGAAGAAACGCAGCACAAATGACACCTGGCGCCACCAAGTTTCACTATTAAAACTTGGGTGATATAATAGCATTTTGTAGAGTCAAATATATTGATTTTGGTTTCATCTGACCTTCTTCTTCAACAAATGTATGCAACACTTTCTAGAAAATACATAATAAATGAACATTCTTCTCATTCTAAATGCTTATTGTGTCCTTGCGCAGGCTTTCCAAAAGACTTGGCTCCAACTTGCTCCACAGATTGCTTCCATTTATTTCATAAACAATTCCTGAATTAAAGATAATATTTAACAAAGTCTAGCTTTTATGACTTACCCCATGAGGGGGTGATTTGTCTAAACCATCATTTCCCAACTTTTAGCTTTTTCTTTCCTACTAACAGTTCAACTTGACATGGATGCATCTCAGTAACAAAAACACACAAAATATTTAGGCCTGTAGATCTTGGCACATAACAGTTTGCCAGCCTTTATTCACATATTTATTATTTTGCAATTGGAAACTGACGTCTGAACAGTTTCGAAACTCTGTTCGTCAATTTCTCACAATGTCTTTCAGCTGCCGTGTAAATGAAACATGCAGGGCTTGGGATGACCTCTCCAACCTCCTGGCAATGTCCGCTGCAGCGCGAAGCATCTCTTCAAAGACCACAGACTCTTCTCTTACTCTGCGCCAGAATTTGGGAAAAAAAGAAAACAGGTTTCAGGAGGAAAGATGATAACAGAAAAGGCAAATGAAGGAATGCCTCTGGACCTACTGTTCATTTCCCTGGGGGTAAATTATGATTGACGCTTTCGTGATGGAAAAGATGGACTCAGAATATGATAGCCATGTTGAAAAAAAGTGCAACTTTTGTGTTTGGAGGCTTTAAAAGTGATCTAAATCTAACATCAAGTACACAAAAAACAGTCATGATCTATGACAGATCATTGTCTGTGTGGGATAAATTCAGCTCACCAAATGATTCTGTTAATTTTAGAAATAAATGTTCAGGCCTGACATTTTTTTTTTTTTTTGTCTTGGTTGAGCATATTGAGGTTTATAGACAACTGCTTTTGATCAGCTCTCTTATAGTCCCACCACAGCATCCCTTTTTGATGAAGCACTGAACTTTAATTAGGCAATTTACAAACACCTTAAATAATTTTCATTTTCAGTCTTTCTGCTGCAGTTTTGACCCATCGATAACTCAGTTTGGGCAAAGCGTTGCCTGTCAGATGGACAGTCTATTTGATGCTTAAAAATGTCTGTGTACAGCAGCAAGATTCATCCAGTCTTCAGTCTTTCTGCTGCAGTTTTGACCCATCGATGACTCAGTTTGGGCAAAGCGTTGCCTGTCAGATGGACAGTCTATTTGATGCTTAAAAATGTCTGTGTACAGCAGCAAGATTCATCCAGTCTTCAGTCTTTCTGCTGCAGTTTTGACCCATCGATGACTCAGTTTGGGCAAAGCGTTGCCTGTCAGATGGACAGTCTATTTGATGCTTAAAAATGTCTGTGTACAGCAGCAAGATTCATCGGTCCAATAGGTCTCTACATTAGCCCAAAGCACAATACCTCCACTGGTGAAAAAGTTTTGTGCTGATACGCTTTATTTGGTTTATCCTGAACAAGATAGTCAAAAATTTGACACAGATAGATGTGATAGATGTTTGTAGTAAAAATATTAACTAATGTTTTCTGAAATGCTAAATATTCTCCTCTTTTCATTGTCAGTCTGTAACTTTAACCAATACTCACTTCTCCATCCCAGCGAAGCCATCTCCCCCCAGCTGCCTTCTCAAATCTTCCTCAGCTTTCTCTAAATCCTCACTACAGCTTTTATGGTCCTCCTGGATGCTGATGATGTTTTCTTTAATCACATCTTCATATTTCTGATCCCCCAGCTCTGCCCCCACAAACTGCGCCAGGTTCTCCACCACTGCCTTATTGGAGCGTTGAATCGTCCGCAGGTAGTCCAGCTCCTCTCGCCGGGCCTTCAGCCTTCGAGTTGAAACAGTTTCGGCTTTAGTGCTGAAGTGGACAGAGCACTTATCTGGTTGGGGTTCAGATTGAAGCGAGGGAGACGGCGATGACAGGGTTAAGAGATGGTTGTTTGGCTCGTCACCAACGGCCTCCAATGTATCATTGGTGGCCATCGAGGCAGGGAGGATGTCAAAGCCTGAACCCCAGTCGCTATCTCCACTTTGGCCAAATATCGGGGTTGCCAGGGAGATCAAGGCCAAGATGAGCTTCATCCAAAACTGCCACATGGTAGCCTGAGTAGATAAAGGTGAGTGATTGTGAATTTTATGATAAGATGTGTAGATTTCTGAGTTTTGCAAGATAATTAGAGGATACGGTTTGGGTTCAAGGTTTGCTGTTAAAGCTTAATTTTGCAACTTTCAGATAGACGACCACCTGAACTGCACGAACATCCAGTATGCCGAGGAGAAGCAAGAGTGACGTTTGTTCATTTCAAGGAGGTAATGGCACTTTTAAAAAGGTTTGTAAATAAGATGAATTTATGTCTGGAAACATCTTGGAAATATAAAGTAGAGTACTTGCTCACAACCACTGGCTCTTATGTTTTTGTTGTGTCTTTCAGCCATCACCTTTAAGTCTGCTACACTTTACATCTGGTCCATCAGCAGAGCTTGTACTCCGATTTATATGTTTTCAGTTCCACTTTTTGTATCTTCAGCACTGTGCAAATGGCAATAATGTTTGTTCAAAATCACTTCCTCAAGACATATTGATACTGAAATATTTCCAGAAATGTTCATCTTATTCATCCAGCTGAGAATTAAACGTGGCTGCGACTCTTCTCTGATACTTACAAGGTTCATAAATCTCTGAATGTCACACTGCATATTTTAGCAGAAATCATATTTTTCTATGTACAATTTATCAGGCAACCTTTTTCCAGTTGAACTTTTGTTAAATGCCACATACAGATTATAAAGTAATATACATACAATATGTCTTATTTTGCTACATGCAGGTTGCTGCTATCTGAGTGACTTCTATTTAATAGAAAGACTTGCTTTAGAGACTCTTACTAAGGGTAAGTAAATCTGTCCATCTACCAATTAAATTCAGTTTACTACGCAAGTAGTTTTATCTACAAAACAATTTTTCTCTCTTTCCTTTTTTTGTTGTTGTTTATTTACAAAGACGTGTCTAAATGTGCAGAGCTGGTAGAGGAACATCACAAAATCTTTCCAGCTGTCACTGCAGCAGATTGTTAAGCTTCATTGTCAGTTCAGACTAAATACATATGTGTGCAACAATTTTCCTTCCTCTTTACAACTGCACACTACTTTATTCGATAATATAAAGTCTCATTGCCTATACTCGAGTCTGGTGCCTGTCTACAATAGTCACTGGGTTAGAGGCATGGATACACCCTGGACATGGAGTCAGTCCATTGCATGGTAACCCAAAGACACAAGACAAACAGCCATGAACACACACTTGTTGCTAACCCCATTTAACCTGTACATTTGGACTACAATAACTAGTCAGATTACCTATTGTAGGAATATGCAAATTCCAAGCAGAAAGATCTGGAATCAAGACAGGTATCTTTTTTCCCTGCAAGGCAGCAGCTCTAACAACTACACCGCCGTGCAGCCCCTTCAAAATACGTAGATGAAATCTTAATTGTGTTTTGTATTCCTCAGAAGATTACAGTTTTACTGTAATTGGATGCGTCAGCAGTTATCAGGTCTCTCTATGTCTGTTGTCAGAAGTAAATAGGGTTAAATTTAGTCTTTCAGTGGATTTATATCATTGTTATATAAAAGGTTATTGCACAAAACTGTGCCGCCTCAGCTGTGGAGTAGTAATAAGCTTTTCACATTCTGTGGTTAGACTGTGTGGTGGCTCGTGTCACGCCAAGGCTGTGAAAGCTGAAACTTCTCCATACAGTAGAGTTTCTGTTGTTTCCTATGGTTTTCTAAGGATCCTTCTTGTGAATGCTGATGTTCAGGTCGTCTCTTTTGTCTTTCTGGGCACAAAAAGAAACAATCTGGGTTGTTTTTTCAAACTCCAGTTTTTGATGAACTTATGTGGCTGTCTAGGTTCCACGCTTCAGCATCTGGAAATGGAAAATTGAAATTTAATTTAAAGGCATCCACCATAAACTGCATGACAGAGATGTTTCTGCTGTCAGATCGCATTTGGATTTGGCTCAAAACTTTTTAAACTCCTCAAAGCTGAGAGGAAAGTCTGGTTAGTTATTATCTATCGGTACGTCTTGTTCTGAAATCTGCTGAAAAAAACATAATAAAATATTTTGCTTATTTTAAGGCAACTTGTGGTGTAGAAAGATACGCAGTCAGCCATAAAACAACCGAGAGGGTTCCCTTTGCATTTCAATGGCAACTTCAATTAAGTTGCAGTGGTTTATGTTCAAATAAGATTACTTTGGAACAATGAGGTTTACATCCTGATATCATAGTAATGCATTTTTGAATGTGTGTGTGTGTGTATAGTTACAGTTGGGATGACCTGACATGTAAAATGAAGGCAAATTTAATGAGCTTTCCAGATGTGTTCCAAGTTGATGACGGCATTGAGCTACATCTGCTTCTGCAATTATTTTATCCAGTCTGCATAGACTTTTGTTATTGTGAGTATTAACACCAATTAGCTGACTACAAACAGAAAAATGGTGCATTTATTTATAAACTAAATGGGAAATCTTTCACAAAGTGGGAGCACTTTACTGTATGTTCCATAATTGTGGTGATGCAAACACTTTTTATTCCTGCAAAACTTTGACCACGCTTGTTTCAGCACCACTAAACCAAATCCCTGTTGGTCCACAGTGGCAACACTGGTCTTATGACTGAAGGTAATAAGATAAAAATTTAATTCGTCTGTTCAGAAAAGACAGACAAATTTGTTTTGCTAACTCCCTTGCTCATTCCTCGGTGTATCACAGACTTGCAGCAGCAGTCAGTGGTCTTTGTCTTTGAAAAATGCCTTGAAAGTTAAGATGCAGGCAGTTGGGTGCAAACTGTGCTTATGTTGGACTGCAGTATGTAGTCACATTTTTCTTGGCTTCACTGCAAAGGATTCGTCACAGGGAAGTGACTTTTATGGGCTGACTTTTCTCTTGGCTTAAAGCGTTTCGACAAAGGGAAGCCATGAGTTTGCCAAACCCTTTAATGCTTCACCTTAATCTTTAAGCACAACAGCGTGCAAGTCTGATTAAGTGTTTAAATCCTGAAATAGAACTAGTTATAATGATTTGATTCAAATGAAAGTAGAAAAGTTCATGAGAAAAAATTCAAATGTTCAAGTGATTTGTGCAGTTGAAGCCAGATGTGTGTAAGCTTTGCATAAAAAATTATACAAACCTTTTTTCTTCTCACCAACTTTTAGTATCAGAGTTGGCTCTCTTAGCCAGATATCAAAAAAATTTTTTGAGACATTCTAGCCATTTTTTTTCAAGTGTTTTGAAGCCAAGACGTTTCCTTAATATTCGGTAGAGCAGGCTTTTACACTCAATCTTTATTTATTTATTCCTCACAGAGCGGCTCTTCAGCATGTTAGTACAGGTCTTGATTCACTGGTGCAAGTTTTGTAGGGTTAGTTTCATATAGCGTATGTGAAAAATCTGGTTTAAAACCCTGAATGCAGCTGAATAGACATACAGTATCTCTTTTTTGAAAATGAGGCATTGGTATGAAATGATTCTGTCATTTGCAGAAAAGTTTTTGGTGAATCTCTTTTTATTAATCCCTGAAATGTAGATGTGGATGCTCTTGGCTGCACACGTCCTCCTCTTTCAGTCCGGGTTGAGGAGCAAATGTGAGCGTTTGTTGGGTGGGTGCCATTCAGCTTCGTGGCCCCTCCTGTCAAAGCTTGACCAGGTGTGTTTTACAGCCGTCAAAACACATTTACTTCAGCAGCACCATGACAAGGAAGGCTCTGGTAGCCAAAAAATAAATAAGAAATTGCCATTTTTTTCTGCTAAACACAAATAGGAGTGAATGGGTTTAAATGTTACATCGTAAGAAAGACCAATATTACATCCATCCATCCATCCATTTTCTTGCACCCTTGTCCCTTAATGGGGTCGGGAGTTCAATATTGCATTAACTTGTATAATATGTTTAACATCTTCATGGTCTGGTCAAGTCATGGATACATATTTCTCTATTTTCAGTAAGAATATTTTTGAATTTTCTTAGTTCAGCCCTCGTCTGGAGTCGCATTTCCTCATGATTCTTTTGGTTTCCTTAAGCTTGGAAACACTTGATTTTTTTTTAACCCCATCAAACTTGTTTTAGGACAAATAAACCAGAAATACATAATTACTTAAAATTACAAATTACATTTTTTATGATACAAATTGTATGTTACTAGTAGGTACAGAATTTCTCCCTGGTTATTTATGAATAAACATCAACATCAGTTCAAATGTTTCCAGAAAATGCATGTACTCTAACATCTTATAAGTTTGTTCAAATGATGTAAGCGTCTTGACCTCAGCTGAGGAATGCATGAGGGAAAATCCTGAGTGTACTCTCTATATAAAGTTTCATTCAGTCCACACATCAGACTTACCTAACTCCAGTAATTTTTGCACCTCTGGATTCTTCCACTCTTGCTCTTTCAGTCTGCTGGATCCACTCAAAAGTTCAAGAGTACCATCTACAAGCAGAAAGAAGAAATAACTCAGCTCTTCCCTTCATGTCAGAGAAAGAAAAGTGCAGACACGCGCAAACGCAATTAGAGTAAGTCTGGAGAGTCTGGTCGCCCGTGTGCCTCTGCATGTCTGCTGGGAGGAGTTTTATAAGGAAGGGGAATGTTTTCAGAAAAGGCTAAAACTGAGTTATTTCTTTTTTTCTCCGCAACGGGGAACGGAGGCTGGAAGCAGGGAGGGGAAAGAATGGGCTTAATTTACTTCACATATGGGGATTATGGTAAGTAGACATGTGGGCTTGATAGCACAATGGAAACTTCGAGAGATCTGCATAATAAATTTTCATGGCGTTTTTCCTTAAACCCATGCTAATTATGTGCAGGTCTAAGTTTCTTGTGGCATGTTCAAAAAAATGTCTTACATTCTCTTGCAAATTATATCCCTTCATAAAAACGGTCCAAAAACTTTTCTGTGCATGTTAACAGAAAAAAAACTATGTTTAAAGACAAGATTGTGTTAATTGTGCTATATTGAGAGCATTGTGTTTTGTGTTAGAAGTATGAAAAGTGATTTGTGGAAATCTATCAAGACACAAAATGCATACATGCACGAAATAAAGCAAATAATGGGAGATCTCAAATTATTTTAAAGCTTTTCATACACTTACTTTACTAGGAGTGTCAACAGGAGCGTGGGATGCTGTTTGTGAGATAGAAAGGGATGATTTTAGTTCTGTTAAAGAGTTAAAGTATATTGAATCTGGATCACAGCCAAGAGAAACGGAATTTGGTGTAAAAACATGATTAATCTCAGAAGAGTGGCTATAAATCATCCTACAAAAAAGGCAAGAAAGCTTATCAGTTTAGAAGAAGTTTTATGTTGGTTTGCTCCTCTGCAATGAAATGGTTCCATTAACTTTCTTCCATCTTTGTTTCATTTTTCTAAATTGATTCTATCACATAGGTAGATTGCCTTTCAGTGAATTCCCATCTGTGCAGATATTCACTTATATTTTTACTGAAATAACACAAAATGTAGCAGCTACTTTTAACAGCATGGGAAAGATTTGCTGCTGTGCCTCTGAAACACATAAAGATCGATGTGCATAATCAATTATTCCATTAAACCAGCATTCAATACTTGAATTTCTGTAGCAGTTTTATGGTAGATATACCAGCATGTGTTAGAAATTCAAGGTGAGGATGACTTGAGAGGCAGAATGCCCTGGGAATATGTACATTTCCCAGGGCAACTTTGCTCTACAAAAAGGTTTGCACTAATAAAATATGAACGTGTTTTCATGATCAGCCTTTTGGATTATACATGGGTGATCAAGTGTGAACATGTTGTGTTCATACATATGCATGTATGCATTTGTGTGTGTGTTTGTTGTTTTTTGTCACCTGGAATTGCAAACAATGTTTTAGTGGTGAGGAGAGTAGAAACCCTGCGCCGCTCAGCTGCTTCTGTACCAGACGCAGGTTGACAGACACCAGGCATCCACACCAAGCAGCCATGCAGCTGAAACGGAGGCAGGTACGAACAACGGTTTTGTGTTGGCAGCTTATAAAAATTGATGGGTTTTTTTTGGTTTTTTTTATGATTAGGGGGTCTTGTGTTCTTTTGTAGAAGATTTCCAACTTGCACTTCAAAACTAGATACTTTTGCAACCTGCTGTCTATAGAAGAAACTGCATGAAGTTATGTTCAATGTAGGAAAAGAGTTTTAATGCATGATTTTCTGCTTATTAATTTTGTCAAATAAGAAAGAAAATGGATTAGCGTTAGACTTTATAGTCTCTTCTGTTGGAGAACTTAGAAGAAAAATTACTTCTATTGAGGTTACTATACCTTTAAATAATTCAGAGAGCCTATACATTTTGAAATGTATATACAAAGGTTAAGAGAAATTTAAAAATTCAACTCAGCATGTTCATTTCAAGTCAAATGAACATGCTGAGTTGATATGGTCAAATAATATTAATTATGCAAATGTCTAGACATTACATCTGTTTGCATTTGTAATGCATGAAATGTATGCATCAACCCCACGAATGAAAGCAGAAGACCTAGTGAAGATGCTGCCTAATATTGTACTGACTTGGGCTGTAGGGCCACTCAGTGAGTAAGAAGCCATTGTTCCCAAAGATTCCAGTTAGCAAATAAACTCATGGACAAAGACCTTGAGAATGTTATCTGACAATATTACATTTGGAGGACAAAGAAGGAGTCTAGCAAGCCTGGGAACACTATCCTACCTGTAAAGTGGAGGGTTGTGTGGGTATTTTATGCAGGAGGGGCTGTTGCACTTCACAAAACAGATGGTGTCACAAGGAAATGGCATCTCCAGACATCAGCCAGGGATTTGGCTGAATTCCAGCGAGCCTTACAGAGAAGCTTGGGGAAGGATCCCTAAAATGCTTGACCAAAGTCAACTAATTAAAAAGTCTATTCTACCAATAAAATGGTACAATCTGAAGAGTTGGAAATGATAGCCTCTCTCCTTCTGTAGAGATTAAGCAAATAGAAATAACTTTGGTAATACAAACTGGCCCTAAATCTTAGGCCAGATTTTTTTTTAAAAAAGATGTAAATAAAGCATGTGACATAAACTCAGCTTCATCAGACATAAAGTACACATTACGCTGACCAGCCTTTCTTTCTGTTCATCGTCACATACATTTTATGTCATTGTTTGCGAAATGTCAAAAATAAATCCTAAACCACCACAGTAGTTATCCTCACTCTGCAGGAGACCAGATGTTCTTTGTCAAACGTCAGACTGTTAAATGTCCTCAGCCATCTGTGGACCTCCATGTACCAGGTCCAAGATTTTTTTTTTACCCAAGACATAATGAGGGCAACACATGGAAGATATTGGGTGTTTATCTTCACTGCAACATATATTTTTTTTAAGTCACTCAAAAATCATTTCAACTTGTGATAAGTAATACATATTGGCAGTGAAATGAAGAGCCTTTGATTATATTTATAGAGAAAATGACAGCAAAGTCCATTATCTATACATTAAAAAAATACTCAGAAGAGAATGTTTAAATTAAAGGTCTAATGTTTAGTATCAGAATCTGTTTTTCCTTTAAAAAAGCAAGAAGATCCCACAACACCAAATAATTGTTGAGATAAAGTCAATCTTAATCCTCAAGAGTTCAGAGTTACTTTCAATTCTGAATCATTTTGCCTTCGTTTCTTTCCTGTGTTTGAGTTTCCGGATAAACTTTGACTTTCAAATCAAAACAATACACTGGAGTGTTCAATAAATACACCGCAAGTCAAACAGTGACTGTGAAAATATCAACCAAGAGAATTTGTGAGGATTTTCTCTAATTGACGAGCACCTTGTGCATCCTCAGGGCTGTTCTTGACCAAGGCAAGGACTCCGTCGTCTTCCAACCTTCTTATCCGCAGCAATGTGTTCGAGCAATGACTGCCACGCTGTGCTCGGGCTGATAAACTCTGCAAATCCTCTCTAGGACCCAAACACAGTTTAGGCTTTTCTCAGTGCCCAGAACCAGGCTGCTTTGCCCATTTGTCCCATGTTTTCCTTCAACTTGCACAGATTGCACAGCTTTGTGACTAACAGGCAGGGAATTGTGATAATATTGAGCTCTAAAATTTATAACATGTCAAAGTCTGTGTTGTAATTAATAAATCTTCCACTGGAGGTGTCATGTGAAATTTTAAGAGTCGCTTGTAAATCCCTCTGGCTCAAGAAGGTGACCTTGAATAACTAGCACCTAACAACCTGCTGGTGAAACGTCATTTAAACAACAGCATAAATCACATGAACATGGTTCAATTTTCCTTATTTGGTCATGCATATGCTAAAAAAAATAAATAGCTATGATAAATTTATTTTGATGACTAAACTGCATTCAATAATGCATAAAAAGTTTTTTGAAAACAAAATGAAACAAGTTGTTAATCTCAAAAAGTGTGAATGCTGCATAAAAGTGCACTATTTCTTCTCAATCATCTAAGAAAGTGAAACTCAGATGTTATCACACACAGAGTTATATATCCCAAGCCTTTTTTCTTGTAATTTCCATGAAAATCCCTTATAGATAATACAAATCCAAAATTTTGGGTCTCAGAAAATTAGAATAATTTCTGAGATTCGCCATCCCATTAGGGTGTGGCAACATGAGTCACTCCCTAATTGTGACAACTCAAAACGCCTGTAAAAGTTCCCTGAACCTTCAAACCGTCTCTCTTTCTGGGTCAGTAGGCTACAGCACATCTTTTATTTTAAACTCTAAGCCTTATCAGGCAGGTATTTATAGAGAACTGAACTATTTGACAATTATTTTCATGATAATATTCCTGATGCTTGGTCATTTTGATATAAATTACTAGTTATATGAACATTTGCCCAAAGCAGTTATTATTCACAGATGGATAATGTAAACTTGGCAGAGGTTAGATATCATTGCATTTGTTTATGTTGATGTTTAGCCGTCTAAAAAGTATTTCTAGTGGTGACTAATATTAAAACATGTTGCATTCTACCTATTCACTCATTCACGCCACATCGTTCCAGGTCGTATGCCTCCATGGATTTCTCCTAATACAACATTTATCCTGGTATGTTAGATGATATTGTGTAATACACTCTAACTATATTTTCATATCCTCCTGTCACTCCTTTTTGACAGCTTTATGAAGGAATCTTTTTATTGACGGAGCCAAAAGATTAGAGTTAGTGTTACATGTTTTCATAATGGGATTACATCGCCAGAGAGTTCTCAAATAACCACACAGGCTTACAGGATGGGTTGTACTTTATGCAGATTTGCTTTTTATCAATCCCAGTAACAATCACAATGTCATTCACTACCTTTGCATGCAACTACTATATGCCATTATCCCAGAAAAACATTTTAATTTTATGTTTATGAGGAAAATCAATAAAGGTGGAAGTGTCCAACGGTACTATTGACTTTTAAAGAATCTGACAACTTAAAGCCGATTAAGTGGAAACTGATATCGTCTTTGTTGCAGAGGTTCTGCACCTCAGCTGAGTGAAAATAAAAAACATACCACTCTAACCAGACAGCCTTTGATATGTGTTTCACAATAAATGCCATCCCTGTAAAAGGAAGCCCAGACCTCCCTCCAGACCTCGTTAAACAAGTCAAAGAGCAGGAAATGAGCGAGCCTACGGACACGGAGAACGCTGATCAATCAGACTGACACTGATTTGGACCAATTGACATCTGAGTGTCTGCACACACTGCATCAAAGGCAGTGTTCCTTAACATCCCAGCTCACTTTACTCATGTGTAATGTAATTAACTATCCCAGGATAAATAGAAGATAAGTGGCATGAAGGCGGGCCAAAATTTAATCAGGCAAACATAATTAGTCAGTTTGTATGCTTCCTGGAGGACAGAGGAGATGACTACCTAATGGAAGCCTCTGCTCCATGCCATCCTCTTCATGCTATGTTGTCACCCATCGGAAAGACGGTTAAATAAAGTGACCGCAGCATTTAATGATGCATATAAAAAGTATTTTATGGTTGTACTGAAAGAAATTAAAGACTTGTAAGCACTTTCTTTTTTTAAATTCACCACATCTTATCAGTTATTACTTACCGTATCATGTCACCTTTTATTAGTTCTTGGTATTTTCTGCCATTTTTTAAAATTGTCTTATTGCTTTTCCCAAACTTAATTTTATTTTCTGCTTTATCATGTATTTACCTGGAATGCTGTGATTGCTGTGAATCACTTTGGTCGGCTGATGTTGTTTTAAATGTGCTTCAAAAATAAACTCTGACTTGACAATTTAATTCAAACAAGGATTTCGAGATTTAGCATGATGTTTGCATGTAAAGTCATGATGATGACGCTAAAAAGGAACTGCAAGGATTAAAGACGATATAAATGTTCAATTTAAATGGACTGCCATGTCTTGTTTTCTCTAAACATTTTTCTTTGATAATTAATCTCTGCTATGTGATTTCTCGTTTCGGAGTCACTTTTTAAAAGCAGACAAAAAGCCTGCAGGGACAATTCAGGCCATAGGCTTCTAACTTTAGAAGCAAGTGTTTTTGAAGCCGCTGTGAGAAGTAATCTTAGCTGTGTCACAGTACCATCATATGTAATGGGGAAGGTGAGGGTGAGAATCAAGACACCAGCTGTGCCCTCATTCTGGTAGAAACTCTTAATCAATACCAAACAGCCCCAAAAAAGTCATGTAGAAAATGGCGGTGGCCGGGGTCACATACATCCAGTCGGTCCGAGGTGTGAAATTGAACACCGAGAGTCCAGGCGTGTCGGGGGGCTTCTATGTATTCTGACAAAAAAAATTGGTATTTCTTTTGCTCTTCTAGTTCAGTATATTTTGACTCGATGTTTGCAAGAAAAAAAAAACACATTTCTTTCCTTTAAACTTCAAAAGTAACATTCAAAGTACAGAATGGCTGATAAAAAGGGGAAGAGAAGAAAAAAGGAAATCAATAAATATTCAAGTCTTCTGTCATCTGTTTCTCTTTTTTTTTCTCATGTATTTTCAAACAGGTGCTCTTCCCAAACCGCATGTGCCATTGGCATTCGGATCACGCCAGCTAAATGCATTCAGGACGGCCCTCTAAAGAAATCAGGCTGTCCTTCAGGCTCTTGTCAAATCTACCTTAATAATGGGATTTTCACCCATCGCATTCAAACTCGCAGGGGACTAATGTGGAAGAATAATATTTTGCCGTATAAGGTGCGAGCGGGTCCAAAATTGAATTTAAAACGTTAAGAGTCGGCTGACGAGAAGCTGGCTTTGCTGTGTGTAGTGGTCAGGATATCGTGCTGCTCACAGAGAGCTGAGTTTCCCACACACTCTGAGTCCAGCTGAGACGTGAAGCGCGGTCTCACTAGAACTGTAAACCACTTGCTGTGAATGGCCTGCTGTTGAACTCTTATGGTGCTAATATGCAACTGCATGCTGGGTCTGGAATTTCCTATGTTTTGGGTTCCTTCTCCTTATTTCCTTTGGCTGCCCTGTTCTTTTACCTTTAACCATGTGCACAGTGACAACCTCGCAATCAGAACTGACACAGATTTTATAAAACCAGCACTGTGACCGGATTAGCACATGGACCCTGGCTATGTTCTGCAGCATTGCATAAAATTTATGTGATGCATTTTATTGAGACGCCCGATCTCCATAGGCGTTTAGAGCTGTTTGTGTTTTTTTTAATCTGTATTAAAAAAGAAAAGATTATTTTAATTTCATCCCTATTCTTTCAAAACCAATGTGAATAAGTTCAAGAGGTGCGAATATTTTTTGCAAAGATTTGATTTACTTATTTTGTTTTTTTTGTTTCTTTCTTCTCCAGAAGACAATTCAATACAAAAATACCAGGAGATTATTTTTCCATCAAGCCAACGATGAAAAGGAAAACAAATGTGCAAATTTCGCAGTGGCTGCATTTTGTATCGATTTGATTCAGTCATATTGATTTCAACTATGAAATCTCTTCATGAGACTTTCTTTGCAGCCCCAGTATTAAAGCTTAACTGTCTCATTTAATGCGAAGCAATCTTATTTTTATTCAACTGAAAAGTCAAATTAGCTTGTGTGTTTGTGGAAAGTTATATTAATTGGGGAGTTAGGCGTTACTTAACATAAGGAGACACATTCATTTTTCTCTCTTCCCACAGATTGCTCCACTGTTTCTGCCACACTTTGACTTCCTCTGCCTGTAAACCGATTTTATGTGATCTGACGGTTCCAGCACTGGTGCAGCAATCAACTAGTTCCCTGTCAGCAGTGTAGACAGTGCAAGCCTTTAGCCATTGCATTGTTTCACACAGGCATATCTGTCCTGATTTTCTCTCAAACATTAAAACAAACCAAAAATCATTAAACTACCACTCTAAAGATTATAAATGTCATTCTTTTAATTTCAATGTGAAGACTTTCAAGTTGAAACCACAAACATTTGTGTTTGGCTTTGTGAACATTGCATTCCAGTTGTGCCTCAAGCAGAGATATTTATTCTAATTACGGTGTCGTGACTTGATGGAGCTACGTTATCTGCTGGAGGCTGTGGTCATTTCTGGGGGACCAACAGCAAAATTCTGTCATTAACAAAATATGAATAAACAGAGGTTCAGCATTAAACATCTACAAACACAAATAACCATTACTACTCTCCCATTTGAACTTTCTTAGCCAGAAAATAACTTTTTGCAAAGGAAATGGTTCTTCTGACGCAAAACCAACTTTAGAGACTTAACTTGTTTTATGGTATATTTAATTTCTAATATTCATCTGAGCATGTAACACACTGTAATACCTATGATCATATGAGATCTCAGTAAACCCTGCCTCTGACTTTTAGATTTTACCTTTTCATGGATAGTTTCTTTTTTCTACACTTTTCAATTTCTAACAAAAATGGACAAAAAAGGTTCTGTTTACTGTGTCTAATTTCCTGATCTGATCCGTCTGTCTGTATATATTTTTCTTTGTGAATTGGTTGCAAAAAAAAGAAAAAAAAACTATGTGAAAGGAATAAAATAAAAATATTATTAGTTCCAAAACATTTTTTCTCCCCCTTTGCTCTTATTCATTACTGTTTTGTGATGGACCAAAGCCAAGGGCCATGCTTAGGACAATGCTGTCTTGTTCCTCTCACATTTCTGTGCTTCGTTAGAAAACGAGCTGATGCCATGGCTTTAGTCAGGGTCAAACGCAACTGTCCGTCTCTGCGTCTCGGATTTCATGTTGACTGTAGGCACCTATGATTGAGCTCCCACAATGAGTCAGTGCTGGTGGACAGCTGGTGGACACAACGAATCCCTTTGCCAAAATTTCACCCCATTTGCTGGCTGCGACGTTAGCTTTTGGATCAATGCTTTCTGCTTCCTGTCTCAGCTTTAATGGCAGAATGATGTAATAAGTCCACATCCCTCAAATCTCAGATGTAATTGAAAATAGACAGGAAATCAATCTTTCAGTCTCTGCTCTCTCTTACGTTGTATTTATTGGTCTGCTAAGACTTCACGAGTAACGTTTTGATAATTGTAAAGAGCTTTTTCTTTACATTCCCCCCAGTGGTAAATTTCAGCCACTAATGGCTCCAGATGGACACTCAGTGCCCGAGACCCTCCCTCCTATTAAAGTGATTACAGCAACAAGAAGAACTGAAAGGCTTTGACAGACGAAATGTGATTTGCTGCATTAACTCATCTTAAATATAATTTGATTTAAGTAAGTAGATGGAGTAACTTTTTACTGTTCTCATGCTATGTTTTGTCCATACACCTGTTCTTGAATTTAGCAATGATTTTTTTTATAGAAGTTGAAATACAATCACTGAACTAGACAAACAGCACAAACCAGATATTTTTTTCTGAATATTCAACACATTCAGAAGCCTTGCTGCTCAGTAACTGCTTCCTAAATATTTTGAGGGTAAAGAAATATCAAGAATTTTTAAACTCATAAGTAAAGCCTCCTGGATTCCCACCTGCACATTGACGGATTTTTCTGTTTGGACTTTGTCTAGTTCCTCTATGTCTGTGTGTGTTTTATCTGGGTGCTGCAGGTCCCACTCAGCGGAGTGACACTACAGAGCCACAGTGCAAAGGTGAGATAGGCTAACCGCTGATTTCAAATTAGCCCCAAGTATTAATGTGAGAGTTGCTGGTTTCCCCTCTGTCTGTGTTAGCCAATTATTAAGCTAATTATCAGAACTGGCTCATTGATCAGCTTGTAGCATATTTCGGTAATATTATGCCAGATGTGACAATAATTTAAAAAAGAAACTATCAAGACGGCATGTGTAAAATACTTCATTATTAAAGATTTATCAAGCTAGAACTGAACTGGCTCACACACATTTATACCAAAAATCTGTATTTAAAAAGCTTAAAAATGTGTCAAAGTAAATTCATTCTGAAACAAACAGTTCTGTTTAATATCCTGTTATGTGGAAATTTATGGTTTTCAGCATTTAGACTTTTATGAAATTATAGATATTAGTTCAACTCAGACTTACAATAAATCAAAACTGATTCGTCTGTCTCTAATTAATAATTTCTTAATTACAGACATTGCAGTAGTGATAAATGTTTTCCTTTGTTTATAACCACAGAACTCAAATAACAGTGGCTCCAGCCCAGGACTCTTGCTTGTGAGTGACGGTTTCTATATCTTCGCTGTTCATCATTAACGCAGATGATTCCTGACAATCGTAAAGGTTAAAAATCAAATCAAATTTTATTTGTATAGCACATTTCAGCAGCAAGATATTTCAAAGTGCTTAAACACACATGCAGGCACTTTCCACAACAAAACAATTTTCAAAGTCTGCATAATCTTTGTTTTACATGCATTAAAGGGCTTAAGTCAGATTAAGAAACTGAGTCACTGCTGCACATTTTAATGCAGTTCTCTTTGGGCTCAGCATGTAATCAGTTTTCCCAGAGAACAGGCAGTGACATCCAGAAACGCTGAGACACTCCTGCTGAGTGGCATGTCAGCGGGCTGCTTACACCAAACCAACGGGAACGAGAAGTCATATAATCTAACATATGGATGTTTGAATATAGACTCCGGTGGGTGAACCGAACAGGAACCAGGCTGTTGAAGCGAACTACAATTTATTGAAAAGGTTTGAATATTAAACAGATACGACTGTCAGAACCATATGCTCAGTTTGTTGTTTGGGGACTGGTCTGAAGGAGAGAAGAGGTACATTGCAGGTGTTCAGATAAAACCAAAGTGGATGAAGAGAAACATTGTTTCTTGGAGGATCAGTGGTTAAAACTCTGAGGAAGCCTGGATCCAAGGGAGCCTGACTGTGGTTAAAGTTTAACTGTGTTGTTTACTTGATGGTTATTTACATCTAGGTGATGTTTACTGATTGCCAGATGGTGCATAGTTGAAGGGCAGACAGAAACATAGAGGTAAGTTGGAAATATACCTGCCCAGATAACAGAAGGTTTACTTTTATAATAATACTATGTAAAAGACAAAACTATGTGTTTAGGTTAAATCAGTTCAAAGAAACACACTATTGGAATATTTTTCCTGATTTTGTGGCCAAATCTAAAGCCATTGGGTTGCGCTGTGTTTGGGATTTGTGTGGCTTATTATTCATAAAATCTGTTTAACAAAAAAAAAACCCTGTGTGCCACTTAGTTTTTACTCTGGCAAAGAAAGATTAGTGTGGATTGTCACAATAAAAGAAGATTTGGTGTCTTTACACAGCATTTTACCAAATAATTTCCTTAATGTTTTTCCTTTTAATTTTGTATTTCTTTTGATAAGGTTGCTCTTAAGAACTGTGGCAAAAACATTTCCCTTTTTCCCCTCTACCAATGCCAAATGAGCCTGTTCAGAAAGCCGTCTGTCTGCTGCTGGAGTGCTGCAGCTGTGCGGCGTAGTGAAGTGGTGCTTCCTTCGGTCCGCCTGCAGGAATTCATTATCTTGAAAGCAAGCGTGGCAAAGACCATGGGCAGGTGGTGTGGGTAATTTCACATTTCTCCTGTGCCCTGTGAGCCGAGGATGCCACTTTGCGTTATCTATCTGTAGTGAAACAGCACATTGGCAAGGTCTGTTCAGCTGTCAGTCTGGCTGAAATGAGCCGGCGTTGATTAGACGAGGAGCTGAAGCTGAAGTCCCCCCACAGAAACCTCTTTTCACTTTTTAACTTTTACGACTGACAGCCTGCAACTTCCAGGAAATACTTTATTTTGCAGACTGCTCCCGAGAAAAGTACAACCAAAAGCATTCCCGAGATTGAAAAAAAAAAATAAAAATACTGACACTATCAGAACTTTATGAACACATCAAACGTGATCACACCTGCATGTGCCCTCACACGGGAATCCCAGTGTGAAGAACACTGGCATTTGGAAAAATGTGAAGCTATGTAAGCCGTATTGATTTGATTGCTTAGCGCACTGAGGGCCGTCTGACTGGGGTCATCGCACAATAGCCAGACTGGAGGCTTCAGAGCCACTTTGTGTGTGTGCTGCTGCAAACGAGAGATAAACTCAGACCACTGGGCAGTGCAGGCGTACACTGGAGCAGAAGTGCTGGAAAGTTTCACACAAGGTCACAACAACGGCAGCAGCATGCCACAAAGCGACAGCCCAAAAGATAAAACTCCTTTTTTTTTTTTTATCAGAAACTTTTTAATGTTCCCTAAGCTTGGGAAGGGGAACTGTAAGCATTGTGATGCAGGTCCTAATACAGATATTTTACAGATCTTGTAAATCGTAAAAAGAAGTACAAATCTGAAAGCATTTTCACAGACATACGAGTCAAGAATATGATCCTGCTGTCACGTCTCAGTGAAACACAATGCTGCATTCTCAATACTCTGGATAGATCCTTGCTAATGGCTTGGATTTCATCCAATTTGTTTCCAAATATCTCACATTTCCCATTATGATGGAGGAAGCGGTTTGAAAGTGTTCCTGCTCTGGATCTGTGACACCTCCTTCCCAATTCATCCCAGATTTAAAGATGTATTTGAGGCAATGCTCCAACTTTTGAGATGTTAATTAGATGCTCTAAGTTAAATAAAATAAAACTATTTTATTTCAGTTGCGCAGCATCCAAAACCAAAGGAAACTGTACACATAAGAAAGTTTCAGCCAGAAAATTTAGGATAGAAGTTTGTAAAAAGTGTTAATCGGATTGAATGTTTATGGAAATACTCCAACCTACACTATCTTCAGTCACATTATTTAAGTAAATGTTGCGAAAGGTGAATCTGTGCACTAATTTTTTTATAGTTTGTTCATGCATCAATTTTTTCAAATAATTTGCCAACTTTTTTACAGTTTGATGTGTCATTTTGATCAGAAGCATCTGCTATAATGTAATATATGTTACACTCTCTAGGGACTACATGTTCTCAATTTAACAGCAGAAAGTCACTAGTAGTAGCACATTATAGAAAAATATGTTTGCCAGCTTTCTCCATTAATGAGCCTTCACACACAGTACATAATATCAGAAACGCAATCACAGAAAAGCTACGCCTTCTCTAATGCATATGGCACCATTATCCGGTCTACTTGTATTTTCTGTTTGCACATAAAGAAGTCATGGTTGCGATCAGGTGAGATGCAAAAACGAAGCTGAAGCTTAATCATCTAACCATGAACAGGAATCCAATTTCAATTCTAAAATATGTATTATTTATGTAGCTTGTTTTATTCAAACATCAATACAAGCTTTGCTTTGTCAGCACAGGTTTTTAGAAAGTATGAATGATGCTACAATAAAATTAAACATTCTATTGACTGGCTTTTTAGTCATCCGTAACTTCGTATCTTATAGATGTAAAAACTGAGTTAATTGTGTGGCTGTAAAACGGTGAAATAACCAATCAACAAAATGCCTGACGAAGGAAAGTTGGATAGAACTTGAAATAAGTTTTAGACTATTGGTCAGGTCATATGAAGTGTGAAAACAATAGGTTTTTTAGTAATGTCAGTGCAAATTAGAAATACCCAAGAAATTATATAGTTGATGGTTGTCATAAACTTAGCCAATCTAAACTGACCCCGAGCAGTGAGATGGAAAATGGCAAGAACAGTTTCCTATTAGCAGGGGGTCTTTTCCATTACTAACACAGTTTCCATGTAAATAATGACCACTCAGGAGAAAATAAGAAGTTAAATGCTATTATTATACAGAGCCAAAATGAAAATGTGCCATTTTAGAGCAGTATCTCATTTTGACATATTGCAAACTGTGTTT
Organism: Micropoecilia bifurca; assembly: GCA_903067075.1. NCBI lineage: Eukaryota > Metazoa > Chordata > Actinopteri > Cyprinodontiformes > Poeciliidae > Micropoecilia > Micropoecilia bifurca. Next base: position 76,692 of record CAEGAF010173397.1, read on the forward strand.
CGAGACCAAAGGTTCATTTCCCCATATTTAGGACCCAGGAAGAGAAATGGAATATGTTAAGACAAAAGTAGAAATATATGCCTGGTAAGGTCAAGAATAATAAAAATACAAATGCAAGAAATATATTTACATTAT
>CAEGAF010173398.1:0-11639 GCA_903067075.1 Micropoecilia bifurca
TCAGCTGGAGATAGGCACCAGCAACCCTCCCGACCCCTCCAAGGGACAAGGGTGCAAAGAAAATGGATGGATGGATGGAGTTAAAAATGTACAAGACAGAGTTCCTCTGAACAATGATCAATTGATAGTCAACATCACTGGGAGTAAACAGAAGAAACAAGAAGATCAAGGGACAAAGCCGAACTAAATAATGATTCAAACATCAAAACACAAGGATCTACTAATATTCAGAAAGTTGGTTAGATGGGTAAATTAGTCTTGCAGGCAATTATTTGGTGCAAGAATCCATCATTTACAGAGAATATCATTCTATGTGTGCGCAATGGAACAAGAAATTCAGAGGTAACTTAATTTTATTGCGAGATCTCATCACAGAGATGAAGAATAACATTTGTACATTTGACTTGCATTTATATGAACAATGGTACGTGACTAAAAGAGTAGTTGTCTCCTCACGGCACTGTCAGACTTTTCACACAAACTTTTACTGATCTGTCTTCCTTCTCCTTCCCAACAGGCCTGTTGGCTTTTGGCTGGGTGCGGCTCAGTCTCTGCTCTACTGCAACGAGCATGGAGTCCTGGGAACGTTCTCTGAGGAGGCTAAAAGCTGCACATGTCCTGTGGAACAGCCCACCTGCCAAGGAGCAATCCCCTGTGTTGTGGACACCTCTCCCAACTCCTGCTCCCAATGTGCCACCGACAACGCCACCCGATGCGGAGCTTGTCACCACGGCAACATCCTGCATCTTGGTTCCTGCCGTCCCAGCGTTGGGGCCTCGCTGGACCATTATCTGAATTTTGACCTGGACATGCCAGATGCTGAGGTTCTCGGAGCTTTTAATTTCCACATTTATGTAAATCCATTAAACAGGCAATGTGAGACAAAAGATTCAATTTTAAACATATCCTCTGCTAACATTTGAGATGTCCTTAGCAAAACGCAACAAGATTACATGCTGTGTACCCATCAACAGGTTTCTGGCATAATCATTGAATATAATACATGTATTAGTCTGTCATTGTTTCCTGGGACTGACATGATTTTAAGCATAATCCACAAATTCTGAAATGGGTCAGGGTGGAACTTTGGTAATGCAATTCAGGGGGACTGCTTTATTTATTCCGAAACCAGTTTGGATGTGTGTTGAGTGTCATTGTCCAATGGCATCCAGGTTTCAACCACCTGACCTAAACCTTCACCCTTAGAACAAAGGACCTTGGTTTGGATGTTCAGGAACAACACAGGAACCACCCATGTTCAAACCATTGAGTTGAGGGTTGAGCCTTCATACTGAAACTACTTGCAGACATGGACTGAGCAAATAGTGATCTAGGAAAAACTTGCTTCAAAATGGACACCTTTAAGTTAGCCTTAAACATTTTGCTGCCCAAATGGTGTCTGGAGAAAATAAATATTGTCATACAAGGCAAACACTAACCAATGCTTACTACAACATGAAGCAATGGTTGGAAGAGGTATGGTGAGGCTATCAAACTAAATACACTGTACAAGCTGCCAACTTACACCACCAACTTACACCAAGCTTGGTGGTGTAAGTTGTGCTGTTTCACAAGCTTGGGAACTGTTGCAGTGCACAACATGGATGGAGCTTTAGAGAAGGAGGAACACCTCCATGGTGTTTTCAACTTCCCCGTAAACCACAATGTATCTGGTTGAAACCTAGACATAGTAAATACTCCCAAAGGGCAAAGATCACAAATACACCTTTTGGAATGGATGGTGCATCCAAAGATCAAGCTTCAGGACTGACTGTTCAAAATGTACGGGGTATGTTTGAAAGGCAAGTCCTTGTCAGGAAGTTACATCTAAAGTCTTTACCAAAAGGAGCAGGTGCAAAGACTCGGGCATAGATATGCCAGAATCTTGGTAACAAAAATGATGTATTTACAGTGTAATTTCCAAACCAAACTAGTAGGGTTTTATGTTCAAATTGTGACCATATCGGTCACCCATTTTGTTTAATTCAAGTTGTCAGTTGCGTTATCATTCTAGAAAAAAAGTTAAAAATGTTCTCTTTATATATATGACTTTCATTGAATATTGAATATGTACGATTTCCAAAGGCAGATTTTATACTATGATGTTTCTGAAACCGTTTCCATGAAGACAGAATTACTAATGCTATGAAATCCCTTGTCATTGTGGTCGCTAGGAACAAAATGCATGACCAACAAGTAAATCGAATTATTTTATCTAATTGTTTATTTTAAAAATTACTCCAATATCATTTTTGCTGTTGTCAAGATCAAAAAAGGTCAGTTTATAGGAAGGTTTTTGAAAGTTCATGGTGAACTTTTAGTTTCTTCACATTTTCCATATTTGTGATTATTTTCAGTTAACCTTAGGGAAATACAAATTCAACTCAATTCAAATTTAATGTAAGTACGCGCTTGCTTATCTTCTCGTTCTGTCCTAGGTGAAGTACTTGCTTCAGCGCCTCGACAGCAGAATTGAGGTCCACGCCATCTACATCAGCAATGACGTCCGCTTGGGAAGCTGGTTCAATCCTGCCTGGAGAAAAAGGATGCTACTTACACTCAAGAGCAACAAAAACAAATCCAACCTCATCCACATGCTAATGGGTATTTCTTTCCAGATATGCTCAACTAAAAATTCGACACTGGAACCTGTGCCTGTCATTTATGTAAATCCTTTTGGGGGCAGCCACTCAGAAAGCTGGTTCATGCCCGTGAATCAGCCCGAATTCCCTGACTGGGAGAGAACTAGACTGGACAGCACTCCAAATGCGCAGTGTTACAACTGGACACTGTCACTGGGGAACAAGTGGAAGTCCTTTTTTGAAACGGTCCACATCTACCTACGGAGCCGCATCGTCACGGACGATCCGACAGTGAACGAAACTCTCTTTTACGAACCTTTGGATTTGGATGATCAGACGTCAAACTTGGGCTACATGAAGATCAACACTCTGAAAGTCTTTGGATATAGCATGCACTTTGATCCTGAAGGCATCAAGGACCTGATTCTCCAACTCGACTACCCCTATACCCAGGGCACGCAGGACGCTGCCTTTCTGATGTTGCTGGAGATGAGAGATCGGATTAACCGTCTGTCTCCACCGGCGCCGCAGCCACTTGACCTGTTTTCTTGTCTGCTGCGCCACCGCCTCAAGCTGTCTGCAGGAGAGGTGGTACGAATCAAGGATTCTCTGCAGATCTTCAACTCCAAGCTCCCCAATGCTTTTCCAGAACCTGACCTGGCCCAGCTTTGCAGCTAGCTAGATTAGCACTCTTGGTTCAGGAGTTTTACTGCACCCAGAGTGGAGTTGCTGCTTCATGGACAATCCTATGTAGGGTACACAGAAGATTAATCTACTCTGAAAGTCTTTTCTTTCACTTTTTTCATTGGTTGGTAGGTGCAACTTGTTTCTTCTGTAGAGACTCTGCTTTACCAACCAGATGGAGTACTTTTGCTATTACTGCCGTGCTTTTGGTGAACTCTCTGACCAGACCGGGTCAAGCATCTTATCTATTCTCAAGTCTGTTTTTTTTTTGTTTGTTTGTTTTGAACTGCAGAGATATTGTAATCTCTGCCAAGATTTGAGATTTGATGTTAGGAAGAAGAACTTTAGAGTGGAGTTGGAAAAATGTGTCAAGAGAAGAGGATTTTCCTTTTATAATTCTATTTTCTTTGGAAAAAGAACAATTGAGTTGGGAATGGAGGGTGGTTATATTATCCATGTGGTGAATAAGTTATGTTATGCTTAACAGTTTGAAATTTGATAATCCTGACCCCTGCTAATGTCTTTGAGTATTTCTTTTTAATCCACATCTTCCATTTTATCTGGCATTTTAAAACGTATATCTATTATCATCCAAACGAGAAGCCTGTTAGTGATGTTCTGTTCATGGTGGTGTGTCTGTGCCAAAAGCAGATGAACACATTGGCAAATCCGAGTGGAAAAAACATTGGCATATGCTGTCTTTTCTTACTCTTTTAACCTGAAAGTGGCAGAAAGAAATCACATGACGTGATAACAAGGGGGATTTGTGGATGTAGTGCTGTAAATAATGCTCCATTTAATTCAAGATTGTGGACAAGTGCACATTGCTTTCTAGATAACCGAGTAAAAGACCAAAAAAATGTTTATAACAAAACAGACTCATGCCTTATATGGAAAGTTAATGTTAAAACAAGAAGCACATTTAATTTCTGTGTTTGGTTTTGAAGCAAAAGGTTGTTTCGCTTTTTATATTTCTACCAGGACAGAACAACAGACAGAATCTCCAGAGTATGTGATGATGTAGCTTTTCTATGTACAGCAAATGCCAGTCACATTTTCTGCTCTTGTTTCAATTCAGTGTTGTGGAGGAATTTGAATCACTTTTCACAGTGCCCACCAGTACTTGCACTATGTAACTGTTCTGCAAAATCTCCAGTTATATAAAATATCTGTAACTGATGGACCTTTATTTTTTTTTTTGCTTTTGCTTCAAAAATGGTTTCCAAAGTTTTAAGCAGTTTGGTTTAGTCTCATGTTTTTAAGTCGGTATTTGCTTTTTGTCAATCTAGCTTTCTTTTTTCTTCTCTCTTTATGTGGGTCACACTTCTAGCAGCAGTTATCACGGCAAACGCACGGACAGAAAGTTTATCTCGGGCAGTAAGGGTCCCTGTCAGAGTCGCAGACTTACGAGTAAGACACTTGATATGATGATACATTTACTTTGCCAATTTCTCACAGTAAACCCTGTATGTCATTTTCAGCTGTTCTGTGCTCAGCTTGCTTAAGTAAAAGCAAAGTGTTTTATCTACTTTGGAGTTTGTTTTTAATTTCTAAAAAAAACAAACAAAAAAAACTGCTTTAAAAACCTATAAGAGCCTGAAGGTAGATTAGAAATGTCTATTGGCCTCTGACTCACAACTTATCAGTTGTGTGTCACATTTCTACAACAATCTAGGAAAGCAGATTAAAAGATGTAATCCATATATTCCCAGTCATAAAAATGAAACAGAATATAAATCTCAACTAACGTTTCAGTTATTATTCAACTCCCTTCTTCCAATATGAATTATAGAGAATGAAAGTTAAAACAGTAAATCTATCTGCATCTCATTAAAGAAGTACCTCAGATCACCAGACAACCTCTGTTTGTGAACATGTTCCTCACCTTGTATCCTGTCATATCTGAAGGCATAACTCTTTGTCACTGTGCCCCATTTTATGTAGTGGGCGGGTATCGACCTGAATATGGTGTGATGGGTCTTTTGTTGCATCAAATAGTGAATATTTCAGTTAATCTGAGGATATGTCAGAACGCACCCTGTTGGAGCAGCATTAACTCTTCGGCATGTCGAGGTAAGTGAAACCTCAGTACAGCAGACTAGATGTCTGCAGATTTGTTGCATCAGATTCAGTAGTAACGCTGCAACAAATTAGCATTATTTAAATAAATGTTACAGAAGTGTAGGATATGTGCGTTGGCCTCTGACCAATGCTCATATTGGTCAGAGGTCTATATGTGCATAATTCATGCATATTATTTATGCATGAATTATGATCCTTTGTGTCAGGATTTTTTTTCCCTTTTGTTTTTTTATTTTCTTAAGGCATATATAAAAGGTAGGAAAACATTTTTTTAATTTTGTTTAGGTGATCAATTGAATAGAAAGTTGTTTGAAAAACACATCAGTATTATTGTTCTTTAAGGGTTATCTGATGTCACAATATGTTTCTTTTACCAGCAAGAATTGTCTATAGTAGAAGGAGGGACTGGATCGGCTGGCGTTCTTGTCTGTCGGCCATATTGGATTTAACAAAAAGAATTTATTGCATTTGCAGCTGATGGCCAGCTGGTGGTGTATTTTATGATGCATTAATGTCCACTTCAGTGGTCTGTGTGCATTTAAAACATAAAAATCCACAAGAAGCACAAGAAAATGGCTTTTAGATAGTTGTCCACTGTAGTGACCACTATACATGAAAGGGTTGAGGTGAACAGCCCATCTCACCAGAAGATCAAATGACATGTTAGACTTATGGAAAAGTGATGTAGGAGAATTACTTACTGTACATATAGCAACATATCTTCACACACCATTGAAACAAAAGGGAGACAAACCATAGAGTGATGAGGGTGAGAGTTTGAATGATTAAACGCTGAGAAATTTGTAACCATTTCTTCTAGCTGTTTGCAGTTAACATAGTAACTTAACACGACATTTAACAAATTACGCAGAATTTCCTCTTTTGAACTCTGAAGGAGTTCGGCTTGGGTGCGACCTCATTCCCAGATTCAAATTTGAACTGCCCAGAAAACTAAAAGTTGTAAGAGAAAGGCTTTCAAAGAAATACTAAAGAATGTCAAAGAGCTTTTTGTAATTGCCATACATAATCCATATATATTGATATATGTTCAGTCATCTTATAGTGGTAGAATGACTTGATTCCTCTAGTCAAATTAGTCAAAATTATTTCTCCCAGTGGTCACTTATCTGATAAAATTTGTCACCCCAGGAAATAATGTTAAAATAGATATAAGAATAAGTCACTCTTCCAAAACAGCTCTTTGGAACAGTTAGATCTCTACTATATGGTATTATCTGTATTACACTTGATTATATTGCTGTGAACAAAACCATCGATTGGCTAATAAGCTGTTCTCCTTGACCATATGATGACCTCTGCTTTTTATTGCAGTGCAAATTATGACTGGAGACTAATCACTCCTCGCGCTCATAAACATGCTAAGCATGAATGTGGTTGACATTGCAAGATCATCTTTAAAAGCAGTTATTTTACTCCTTGAAACGGCGAAAGGTAATTTTTGCTGGAGTTGCACAAGTTCATGAACTTCCTCAGTATTTTTTTCAGAGAAAAACCAAGAAGTAATCTGCAAATTAAGTATCGGCGTCATTTGCTAAAAACACATTGTCCTTCTCCTCCATTTTCAAACCGAATAATCAGAGAATAAAGAGAAGCTTTCAAACTTTGTTTTTCCACAAGAAGTGGAATCATTTATTTTTGTATGAAATTTTTATTTAGAAATCATTATTTTTCAGGTTTTGTTAAATAAGCTTGTGGTTCTTTAAAAAAAAGCAAAAAAAAAAACAACTAAAGCTCAGTTATGTGTTCATAGTTCCAGATGAATACATTGTCTCTGCTAATAAGTTATCTGTTAATAACTTTTATTTGAAGGTTGTTCTTTTTTCTTTTGCCAGTTTTTTTTATTCTCAAGTCATTAATATATTCCAGTCATTTACATATTCATAATTCCGAACTAGGTATCAACCTATATAGCATGTACCTTAACAATACATAGATAAATGAATAAAAGCTTATTATTCCAACAATTTTCTTTTCCCCATGAACAATAATAACAATGCTGCAGGTATTTCAGATGTGGGTATTTACAGACCTGATCAAGCACACATTGAGTTTCTGTGTGGGTGTGTGTGCTGACAAGCATGACTCCGATGTGTAGGAGGCACAGGGACCGACTGAGGTGCGCGTTAGCTTCAACATACTGAGTGCGTCCACTCGGTGAACTATTATCATTCATTAGAGCCAGCTGTCAACCTTCCACTCACTCCCTCACCTTTTCTCCGGCTCCTCTCTCTCGTAATGCCCTTCAGCAGTTTGCTAAGAGCTGTCATTCTGTCAGCCTTCCATCAGCCTATTGATTCACTGATCTTTGTTGGACCACGGGCAAATGCTTGCATGTCTATTTTACTATATAGTACCACTACTTTTTTTTTTTCTTTAACTGACCATCCACTACCTGATGGATTCTGTAGCCACAAAAACTCAGCCAGACTGGAAAGAAACATTAGTGGTGTTGCATACATTGTTTTAAAGAGATGCTTTTTCAGTTTTAAAGGATGAGCTTTAGACTTTGAGGCCATTTTATTTTTGCTTACTCTGACTTTGGCTTCATGTTTTTCCTCCCTTTATTCGATAAAAAATACTTTAGCATTTATGGAATGCTGACTTGTCCTTTCCTACTGGAGCTGTTGGCTCACAAACACTAACGCCTTTTCAAAGATTGGGGGAGGAATAACACAAAATGTGTTATTTTGAAAAACAGAAAAATAAAGAGGAGTTTTGTAACTAAAAACAGATATATTGGATTGGCAGGTTTCAGACTAAACACATTCTATTAAGAGAGCAGAATGGAATTGAGAAGCAAGCAGGAAACGATGTGAAAAGAACAGATCGATATGAAGAACTGAGTCCAGAAACTTACATAAATGGAGAGCCAAGAAAGGTGCATCAGCAGGACCAGAAGAACATGACAATAACCGTAAAACAGAGGGAAACTAAGCAAAGTAAGCATGACATGACTAAAACAATTATTAAAACATGTCACAACTGAGAAAAACAACAGTTCAAAATAACTGCAACAGGACAAAGCCAGTGTTTTAGATTGAACATGCACATAAACAGCGGTGTGAAAATGTGTGTGACTCCCATTTTTTGCATGTTTGTCACACTTCAGTGTTTCAGAATTTCAAACCAATTTAAATATGAGTCAAAAACAACCTCTGATGCAATCATATTTAAAAAACAAAAAAACAAAAAAGAAAACAGATACCACACATACCACATTCTAAATAGCTTCACTCATTAGTCAAATAAGGCAATTTTTTCCAAGGTATTTGGGTGTCTGACTTGATTTAATGAAGACTAGGACTGGCCAACCTGAAACAGTCATAAAGACAATGTCTCTGGATGGTCAGTGTTTGAAGGTGTTTTCGGTTCACTTTTTTGAATATTCACAAACCAACAACACAATTAACATGAGGAACATATAAAGGCCTGTGTATGAATGTACGTCACTTTGTATTTCATTGTTTTTCCGGGTGCCACTAATTGGTGGCTCATGTAAAAGTTCCACAAAACATCTTTCCCTTTCTTTGGTTCAGTGAAATGTTTGCTTTCTTCTAATAAACCAGAACTCTTCACCTTAATATATATATTTTTTTGGACAGTAGGTAATAAACTCTGCCTTCAGCGAGCTTTTGATTTGATTCTTTCTTTGATACATTAAATGCATCCGGTAGCAGAGGCAGTGAAACACTTACACAAGATGACAGAGCCCCTGCTATGTTTTATCACAGGTTGGATGATTTTTCACCTGCAAAACTGATGCAACACCCTAACCACAGCTTTCTCTCTTCTTTGAGAATTTCAACATGAAAATTGTTTAAAACAAAAAAAAAGAAATGTTTGTTCTGCACTTTTTCATTTCTGCTTCCTCTTTCTTTAATAAATGATGTGTTGAAATTTTCAGTGGGTGATTTATACAATTGAGGATAGAAAACACAAGTGAAGACCAGCTAATTTATAAATAAAAACCACAGAATAGATACTTTCTTTTTCCCATAGCTTTGTGGTAGTTTTAGTTTGTAGAGACTGCCTCAGACCATCTAATTGTTTTAATTCACATTCAACACAGGGTTTTAATAACAAATTAAAACCCTGTTATTAAAACAAATTTTAATAACTTGCATTGAACAGACATTGTGTAGGAGCACAAATCAAAATGTACTCTATGGTAGTGATGTGAAAGGAAAATTACATTATCAGGCGTTTTTACATAAGTTTTTTACATTAGTTGTGTGGAGATGGGCGGTGCTTCATGAGATAAAATGTCCCTGAGTGACTTGAAGTGGGATTCAAGTATTTCTCAAACATCCATGAAAGAATCAAAGCTACACTCCAGATATGATTTTGATGAGGGAATAACATCATAACATAATATAAAGCTCAACAAGGCCATCTTTGAGCATAACATTCCCCACCTTTAACGTGGATTATAAATCTTTACTGCAATAATAACTTTTTTTCTGCTGCTGAAGTGCTGCAAAGTCCTACTTTGCCTTAGATTTTACTTTTGGCTGACCCTCATTCCTCACATATATCTCTTGCTCTCACGCTGCTTTGTCAATGAGAACAAGAAAATGAGAACAAGCAGTGGATCTCTCATTTACTGGGTTTTGTCCAGTCCAACAGAGGAACAAATGCAGCTCGACTGTTGAAAAGGCTCATGCTGGTTTGCCAGAAATGTATCAGAACACAAAGTCCGCTGCAGCTTTTCCCTGTACCTGGCAGCATGCTGTGGCCTATGTGTTGACTGGTAATTAAAATGAGTCATAATGTACATGTCCAGAAAATTACACATTCATATTTTCTTTTATAGCATCTAGATGGCTGGGTACAGTGCACAACTTACAAAGATTGTAAGAGTCTCTTTTTTTTCCTTAATTTCATTTGGCTTAGTAATTTTCAGATTCAAGATTTAAGCTGTGTTTTTGTTATTTTATTTTATTTTTTTATCAAAATCTGCCCCTCAGATGCCATCCTGCAGAGTCGATCTTGTTTGGTTCATTTTAAAATCTGGCAGGAAGTTGGTTTTGTGCAATTTGCTAATGGTGAACCTTAGTAACGTTGAATAGCCTGATTATTTTTACACTGTTGGACAGATTTTTCAATGCAAAGTTGCTTTATTCAGCAAAAATAACTCTCTCTCTTTCTCTCTCTGCAACAAGGAAGCAAGGAATCCCACCAAATATTATTAGAACGTACTGTAAAAAAATGTACAAACCATTTGGACTGTTATAACAGAAGCTCTGGACACTTATCGACAGTTGTTGCAGATTTTAAAAAGATTAGGTGTTCACATTAGCAGACTGGTTTTTGAGTCCCGACTAAAAGGCCAGCTGCATGCATGAAACTCTAGAGGAAAATCTGGTGACGACGACATTTTGAAGAAACAAACATGACAGTTGGTGGCAGTAACAGAAGATAATGTCAGACTTAAACACAGATTATGTTTCTGTTGCACTACCTCATGAAATGAAGATCTGGCCGAAACAAGCAAACTCAACAGTGTCGGGAGACTGGGGAAAATGGCATTTACTGTAAAAGATAATGAAAAGAAGTAAATGAAACTGGTTGTTTGTTTCTGCTGGGGAGATGTGCTGTACCATGAAACAGAATATAATATACCTGAGAGAAGACCTGAGAGAAGATTTGATTAAAAATTACTAAAGACAGAAATTAATACAGTTGTATTAATAGGTTTTGCCTTTTAGAGTGTGGGGGTCACTGACACTGTGAGTGTTGGGGGACAGCAGTGGCAGAGCAGGAGCTATTGTAAAACTGATTTAAAATGTACTCAATTTTAAATAATTTTTCTGTGTTTATATATTTGAAAAAAATATAAAAACAGCTTTTGCTGAAGGATTGTGATCTTGGTATTATTTAATTTCCTTTATTTAACCAGGTTGAGATTAAGTTCTCTCATTTTCAAGAGGGACCTGGGTAGAAGTCTGCAATGCACAGCAACTTGGTTACAAAATAAAACCAATGAATACATATGCACAATTGTAAAACAATAGAAAACTATTTAAAAGTAGTGATACTGTTTAATAGAATCTTGTTGCCTGTTTTTTAAGAATCGCTCAAAATAAATCCAATGACATCAATTCTGACTTCTTGAGTTCAGACTAGAGCTGATTCCAGGAACTATGACACTGAATGCTTGCTTTCATTTCACTTATTAATTATTAATCACTCTTTACACATACACACGCACACATGCACACACACACACACACACACACACACACACACCTTAAGAACTCTTGCATTTGC
>CAEGAF010173402.1:0-10212 GCA_903067075.1 Micropoecilia bifurca
TGTGGCGTCTAGATCACCTTTGTGATGTTGTTTTGTTGGTGTTTCCGTTCACATTTGTTTTGGTGGCGGCCCCCCCCCCCCCCCCCCCCCCTCACACACACACACACACACACACACACACACACTTCTTTTCCAACACTTTTCCTCTCAGCCTCTATTTTTCCTTCTACTCTGAGAGGCTTTGATAAAGCAAACAATAATGTGACGAGAATTTCAAGTAGTTTAGCTGTGAAGTGGAAAGAAAAGCCATGATTTTTTTCTATGTCTTGAGTTTATCAGAAAGTTTAAGTTATTATTATTATTTTTAGCATAAGTTAATGTTTCTTTGGTGTTTGTTGTAGAAAGAAGCATCGACCTGTTCCCCAAAGAGCTCCTATCTATATGGAGCAAAGTGAAAATGGTCATGATGGTGAGAAACTTTATCCTTTTTTTTAAGCTGTAAGGAAGGTTTAAATCATCTTATTCTGGATTTGGAAATAGGTTTGATCCAAGCATCACTAACCAGTCAGTGTAATACCAACTCCTTGTAGACTAGAGTCTAATGTTAGTTTAAGCAGTGAGTCCTCCTTTAACAACACAGTGTGGTAATTACTGTTGGTGCGTATTTAACAGATAACTAGGGTCATAGTAGAAGTACTCTACTGCCATCTAGTGGTTGTAGTTAAGCCCAGTTATTCTTACATTGGTTTGCACAGTAAATACGCAGATGTGTATGTGTTGTTGGTGCTATATTCTGCTCTGTTCATACATATCTTAAAACTGGAAAAAGTACTTTATATTCGGGTAAATAAATTCAGGAAATAAATAGCATATCTAAAATGAGAAGAGTAGCAATCAAACATTTGTGACCAGTATCCAATCTCCAGTGTACAGCCTTGACCTAGTAAAACTGTTTTTTAGCCATTTCTATTTACAGACAGAATTCAACAGAATTCAAATTATAAATCTTGTTGCTATGAACGGTTATGATTTATTTATACAAGGAACAGAGAGAAAGTTGAACTGCGAGGGTGAAGGAGCAGCTAAAGTTTAAACCTGTGTTAACAGTCAGCACAATGACCTCAGTCAGCAGCTATAAGCACGACTTTGTGTCGTTTCCCCCTCTAGAACCCAGACACTTACCTTAACTCTGACATTTCCAGAACCGCTGCCAACATTTCCAAATCCAGTATGTTCCAAAAGGTATAAAATAAGAAAACTTTATCATGACATGTTTCACCTTGCTGCAAATCATTAGTTTGCCAAGTCAACAAAACGTCCTCAAGATATGAACCGAAGTTCTGTGACAGACAACTTCGTTTTGTAGCTGAACAAGTTGGGTATGAAGCTGCCTTGTTTGGAAGACCTGAATACAGGCAGGCATGGAGAAGGGAGGTCAAAGTCCTAATTAAATAAACTACTAAAAGTACAGTTCATAAATGTACATGATAAACTACAGACCAGAACTACTAGATAACAGCATTACTTGATTATGCCTAAATCATGTAACATGATTGTCTTTTGCAGTCGATGTGGTGCCAAAGCCGACCACGCTTGGCCGAAGGAGCCCCATGCCTCTTTATGTTCTCAACGAAGACGTAAGTCTCTCGTTTATTTACAAGACCTCTATTTAGGATGGCTACGTCTTCATGTTGTCTCCGTGAGACTGAACCTGACTGAAAGCATAAAGCAAAATCTAAGCATGTCCACAAGCACAGTGGTAGCATCCTGTTGAGTTTAAAATGTACATTTATAATGTATAACCCATAAAGTGCTGTGTATTTCTACTCATTGTTTTTGAAGAGATGTGAACGTTTGTTTTTTTTTACTTAAAAGAGAGTTTGATAAAGAATTTTAATTGTCAGATTGTTTAGGCATTATTTGGAAAAACAGCAATAAGATCAGACCGAGTCAAAAGAAGAAAACTAAATTTGTTTAGTAAAAGTTTTAATCTGAACTATTTGAACTGGTTTACTTTTTTTTCACATTAGACCACATTGGGATTTTACAGGATGAATGAACACAAAGTGACAAAATGTTAAGCTGAAGGCAAAAGATAGATGTTTTGTTATTTTTTATGACAATCTGATACTTTTATTTTGTGGTTGTATTCAGTCCCTTACTGTTGAATAGAATAGAATAGAATAGAATAGAATAGAATAGAATAGGCAAAAGATTTAAATTTTAACCCAAAAAACTGAGTTAAACCCAATTATCACGTGTATGATTTTTTTTTTCCTTTTGTTATTTCAGGAGACTCTGGAGCATCTGGAAGAATCCTCTGACAACACTGCTGTCCAATCAGAAATGAATATCCCTGCCACCTACGTTCCAGTCCTCCCCCCGACCACCAACAGAACTGAGCGGCCGATCTGGTCCGCGCCCCGCCGGTTCCCCCGCAGCCCGTCTCCGCTGGCACAGCCTTTCCCTCAGCCCCTGCCCGCTCCCCTGCTGCGTCCCGTCTGCTCTCCGGCTCGCTCCCCGGCGAACTCTCCGGGATCGTCCCCCCGCAGTTTCAGCCCGGTCAGGAGGGTCCGTCCCCCAGTGGGCATCCCAGTCAGCCACCTGCCCGTGGAGGCAGAGGGCACAGAGCCCAGCGATCAGACTCTCAGCTCCTCACAGCACTGACAGCCGTCTGGAAAATAATTCTCACCCTGAGATATGTGAAATGCATGTTTAGTTTGGGTTCCACTCTTTAGGTTAACAAATGGGTCCTCTTCTTTTCTTCTTTTTTCCCCTCACTTGTCGGTATTTATGACGCACTTCTTTATCGCTATGCACAAAAAAATAATTAAAAATTAAGATTGTCTCTTCAATACTGTTCAGTGTTCTGGAATATGCAGATCTATTTGTTTTATTACTGTGAGTTTTTGATTTAGAAAAGGCATAATAAAATACAAAACAGAGTCCCAGCCATATTTATCGGCATCCATAAAAGCCTTAAATTAAATTTTAATTTTATTGCTGCATTTTAGTCTCTCACATTAAGCAGTTTAGTTAAGCCAAATGATTGATCTGAGTGTAATTATTCAGTCAGGAAAATAAATCCCATGTTACAAAACAATTGTTTCAGTCAAACATATTTATCAGGCATCTCTGCTGTCGGTCTCATCTCATAGCGTGTGAATAGATCAGATCTTACATAAAGACGGATATTATTTAGCTCGTCCTTTTTGCACATTACCCAGAATCCTGAACTGCCTTTTCCACCTCATAGATTTTAAGTTCTCCACATTTTTATTTCATATTTTTCCTCTATGTTAAATGTGATGCCATTGACTCTAGTAAAGTTCTCAGGGGCTACGGAAGAAAAACAGTCCCACACCATCACAGATCCTCCACCGTACATAACAGTGGATGTGTTTTGCTACTATTTCTTTCTTTAAGATTCTCCATGTATAAATAGATTTTTTAAAAATGGCTCCAGTTAGATTTATTTTAGAACAGTTGTTTGGGTTGGCACTAGTGATTTAGTTAACAATTGCTTCTTAAGGTATTTCCTATCACTGAATAAGTATACACTCATATCAAAGATCAATTTAAAAACAAATCTGCAGAACAAGATAGGGTGCCACTAAATGTGCCACACTTAATGCGGCATCCACACAAAATGTATATAGTCAATAGTTTTGTGTTTTTTAATTTTTTGCTCTTTGTGTTGTTTATTTTCTTTCAAGGCATTAAACACACTTTCTATTTTTTTCTCCACATTAGGTCACTTTATAACATAAAGATAAAAAGAATATTGTTATATGTTGTATCTTCTTATGTACTTTGTGACAATAAATCCCGCAGCTCTTGCAAGTTAAATCTCCTGCTTTATTTTCGTTTTGCCTTCGTTTGTCATCCTGGGAAAAAGTCAAAAGTAATTTGGCTGGCTTGTAATGTTGTTGTAATACTACTTCAGTCCATTAGATGTCACCAAAACATTTCAACCGACTGGGCTGAACTGCATGAAAAGCAACTCTTACAAGATTGTCTGCTTTTTATCGACCTTTACATTTGATCCGAAAGGTATAACAAATGACATTTTGAGCAGGTATTATCTGTCTTTATGTTTTTCAGTGATTTAAACGATTTTTTGTTCTCCAAATCTAATTTAGATACAAAAATTTTATGACTCGTGATACGGCAGGCGTCCTAAATGCAAAAACAAACGGTGGTGAAGATAAGTGTCTAAGAGAATAATTAACACAGATATTACACAGGCAACTGAGTTTGACACAGTAGGATATACAAATGAGAGAAAAAATACTTGAATTACAAGAGAATAAAGCAAAATGCAAAGAGGAAAAGATACAAGAAGTAAAATAGAAATTAAACACAAAGGAAAGAATAAATGAAATCCACAAAACTCGTCCTTAAGTACTTGCTTAATTAAAGAAAAGTGAAGAGTTAACAGCACAAGTAGCTCCTTTAGTGGCTTCATCTAGGAGAGACGCACAACTAAACACATAAACTCTGATCAGATAGTTTAATTTATACCTATTAGATGTCAGTGACTGATTTTCATGTTTATTCAGATTGAGACATGATTTGTTGTAGTGACAGTGTTAACTTTTAATCTTTAATATTTCTCTTTTTTTAATCAAAAGTAAGTGTTTTCCCCCACTAAAATGATAATAATTTGATAGCACTATGTTGAATTCATGCGAGTTATCTTGCAACAAATAAAATTTTTGCTTGATGATATAAAATAACAAATGTGACCAAAAAAAAGACAAAGCAGTAGAAATCCCCAAGAGGACAATTCCTCGCAGCTCCGTTTGCATCAGCCGTGTTAAGAGGGAGTTCTGTATACCAACTCTGTTGTAAATTGAGCTTTTGTCTTTAGTGCTGTGGCCCCCGGGTCCTTTTGTGTGCATGTTTGTGCATGTAAGTTCCTGTCGAGCAGCAGTGAGCAGTCGCACCGGCAGATTTCTTGTCTGCCCCGAATAAACAACGCAGTCGCACCTCAAAATAGTCACTAGCCAGAAAACTAAATCTGTTGACTTGCCTCCAAAGGCTTGAAATCCAGTTCAAATACATGTAAAATAAGCAAACACAGGAAATAACACTCTTCTTACTGCATTTCATAGAAAAACTCACTACCGGGCTCTAGAATTGTGGAGCTAATTTTTACGTTTTTGATATCTGGTTCTTTCAAAGTGATCCATCCAAACAGCATGCAAGATGTTTTGAAGCATCTGCTTTTATTATAGAAAAAAATACTCTAGGCTTTACCAGTTTAGAGTCAGATGTGTACACTTCACATCTGTCTCAATATGAAGCAGTCTAGGTTTCATAAATCTCAGGTTGTGTTTTAGAGATTCTCTACTCGGTGTACGTATAATAAATGAGATGAAGTTGAGTGAATGTGATTGTGAATTGGAAAGCAGATACAAACTTCAGTATTGTTAGAGAATTATTTACCAACTGTGCCATTTAAAGATCAATATCAAGAAGATTTATCATTGTTTTCCCAAGCAGGCCACGTAGTTGAACAAACTGTTGTTTCGTTTTGACTCCTACTGCAATACATGAAGAGACTCAGTGCAACTTTGCGGTGCAACTGACAGATAACTTATTTTTTCCAAGGCTCACAACACTTGCTTGTTTGTGTTGCCTTGGGCGGTGAGATGTAAGACCCACACAGCGAGCCCCTTGATTGGAGTAAAAATAACATGCAAAAGCTTTCATACAGCTTTAACTATTTCCCCTTCTGGAGACAGACACCAGCTCCTGCACTAGCTTCCACAGGACTAGCGAGTATAGATAATGGATGGGCTAATACCAAGCAAGCACTAATTTTAATGTGGAAGGAAAATGACACATGCTTCAAATGTATTATAAAGATCTAACATTGTATTCAACCCTCCTGAACTGATCACTAAGTGATTGACAGTGGGTGTAATTGAATCTCACGAATTCACCTCTTCAATAAAAGCTTCTATAGTTTATGAGAGAGCGTTAGGAAACCAACAGCATGGTGAAGATTAAGGACAGAGACCAGGAATAAAGCCTTCCAGGACATTTTCATCCACGCATAAAGGAAAAACAATCTTCTAAGAGGCCTGTAACTCCAGAGGAGCTGCAAGAACCAAAGCTCAAGTGAAAGAATCTGTTATCTGGAAAGCTACAAGTCTTGCACTATGCAAATATGTCCTTTGAGGCAGAGATCCTAGAGATCCTTGGGTGTTTGCGTTTTGGGTTTCGTTCACATTTGTCTCTTTATTATTGCTGAACAGGTCTTGCCAAACTCAGTTCATTAGTATTTCTTTAAAGGTCTTTTCACATATGTTCTTTCTTCTGTCTTCAGTTTCTTCATTTTTCATTCTTGCATGTCGTCTGGTGTTGCCCCAACATGACAGCTCTGTCCATGCATAAGAAGAGCAGTTAAGCAACTCTATGATTTATTTCCCCTGCTTTATGTTGCCAAGTCCTTAAAGAAACATTGAAAAAGCATAAAATGGAAAAACAGACCAAAAAAAAAATTAAATTGGTAATGAGGTGTATTTACATGTGAACTAGATGTGTAAAAATTGAAACAGGCCCAATCTATTAGTATAATCAGGATAATGCGTTCTCCTCAGAAGTCCAGCTGCACATGTTTTGTAATGGAAATCCTCGCGATGTTATCGATTGCTTTTATCCCGAAATGGATCTTCCCTCGCCGAAGGTGCGAGTCCCGTGGTTGCATAACCTCATCAGATCCGCTCGGTTTGATCTGCTCATTGCTGTCTTTGTATTAATGGATGCACCGTTTGTTCACTGGGGCTCGCGCTCATGAATACACATGCAGCGCGGTGTCCTCACACGACAGCGAAGAAAGACAAAAACACGCAGAAAAGTGGTGCGTGATAATCACTCGTGCAACGTGAAACGTCGTCAGATGGTAGAAGTGGGTTAGTGGTGTTGTGCTTCGGAGAGCTCCTTTTAATCTCTGGTGATCTCACTTACTGAACGCTGGTCACACGGTCTGTCCTGTCATGTTCCACCTTCTCCTCCTGGTGTGGCAGGAGAGCTGGGAAGGGGTGTAATTAGACCTCTGGGGGAAACGCGTCACTTCAGAGCACAAAGACGATGTGTGTTTGTGGGTCTTGCAGGTGTGTTGAGGGAAGGTGTCCACGGAGTTGGCAGGAGGTGATCTACGCTCTCCAGGTCCAATTAATCACCTCCTGCTGCCCGTTTGAGCCGCGCTGCAGATGTTCCTGTTAACACGGGCAGTTAATCTGAAATTCCCTGCAGAAAGACTATTTTATTTTTAAAAAATCTTTTTTGAAATATGTTTCTAACTTTATTCAAATCACGGTAGGCTGATGGAGCATAAAGGTATTTTGAATTTTCTCCATTTTTTTTTTCATCAAGAAATATTTGAATTTTTATCACAATGCAAAAGCAAATAATTCATTTTTATTGTAACTAACCAAAAGCTGCATTACAGACAAACTGATTTGACTTTGATTTGGTAGCTACATTTTGTCTATTGTCTTAACAACACTGTCATACCACTTTAATGCTATTTAACTTGATGATTTTTTTTTTAATTCCCAAAAACCAATTGACCCTTCAGCTCAGCAGAACAGGTTCCACTGTTTCAGTTTGGTAACACCCCCATGCTGGCTGGGGGGGGGGCGTGGGGGTGATGTTTTTTCTTTTCAAATACTCTCTTCATAAAACCCGATCCAGCTCGAGGTATTTTGCAACAAAGAACTGGCTGAGGCTAAATCATTTGCAAACATAGTTGAACATTTTCAGCCTCGTCTGAACCCATTCAGGTAACAACCTCTTACTCTTTCAGACCTGATGATTGTCTCTTTCTTCTCCATAGTAACAGCCCCATGGCAACAAGTGCTGCTTATATTCACTGCTTCCACATGTCCAGGCGTCACCAGCCTCATCACTCACAGCCTCCCTCTCCTTCTTTTACTGTATGTCAGTGGACATGCATGCGGTTGTTTGCGTCTAAACGCACCGCCGTCATGTGAGATGCGAGTAATCCGGATCTTCTGCACCTGGGACTTTGTTTCCAGACTCCACAGTGGGAGAAGGAGGACGGCTGACACCGTGAGTTCAGTTCATGCACTGGGGTTTATTTTCAAGCGTTGTATCTATTACATGTGCTTTATCGATTTATTACATCCATTGTCTCACTGAAAGTTACAAATACGACTTACGAGTTAAGTTGTTGAGATAGTGTTTGTTGTTATTGCTTGAGTTTGTTTTTTTATATCAGATTCGTATTTATTGCTTGAATAGCTAATTACCTGTGCAAATCATACCGAAACATCAACCTATTTCCAGCAAATCCTGAGATGCAGAACAGGGATTTTGATTCTTCAGGGTTGTTATTTTGGTCTCCAAAGCGAAACCTCTTCAGGTGTTCAGCAGAGGAGACCCCAAAGAAAGGCGCCATGGGGTCCAGTTCGTCATCCTTCCCCCCCAGAAACATTTACCTGGATGTTGATGGGAAGGTGCAGAAGGTGAGACTAACTGTGCATGTTCAAATTAAGAATTTGAAGTATTGAACTTGATAAGTATTATGTATCAAATGGATCCACACTTAAATATGCACAAGACTGGATTATGCATGAATGAAATTGTCAAGGAGCAAAGAACAAAAAACACATTAAACAGCATTAAATGTTACTGTCACCATCAGGGACAGCATCATTTCATTACTGAAAAGACTAAATCTTTGTTACTCAAATCCTTTGAGGTTCACAAGCTCTTTTATGGATTGATTATTTTGTTAAGCCTGCAAAAAGACAATGAGCACCAGAAAGAGAGAGAGAAAACTTGAACAGCAAATGCAATAACAAGAACAAATACAAATAAAATAAATAAGAATAAATGTCTATAAACAACAAAACATATATTTTTGAAATATTTTTGTCTGTTATAGCGTTTTTCATGCATGTTTGTCATTATATATTTGACCTGTTATGTATGTTAGCGATAGCTAACATAAGTAACATAACTTTGGCACAAGCAAAGTTATGTTTTTTCTCTCATATTTGTCCTATCTTTGAGTTTGTTGGCAAATTGTAGCTCAGTTATTTCAAATTAAATGAGTTCACTCTCAATAACATGAAAGAAAGAGCGGCAGACTTTCCGGAAAGGGATTTTACAGCAACATAACTGTAAAACAAACTATGACAAACAAAAACTTCCAAACATACATTACCTGTTCAACAGCAACTGCAGTATCCCAGAAGATTCAAGAACCATAACGAGGATCTAAAATTAGACACTGAAGGATGTCGGTGAGATTTAACGTCTCTTCCTACATCCAGAAAACATTTTTGAAAAACATAGTGCTCTAAGTCTTAATTATTTTTGACATAGACCTTGAATAATGTTTAAATAAATCCGGTTCAGCCTTCTATGAGCAGCTACAACAGACAGCTTCTGGCTCAGGTTATTGACATATCCTGATCGCTCCTCATCTATTATGTGAAATGCTTTTTAAGTGGAGGCCTGGCCGTGACACACGTCTCTACAGGAGCTTCAAGCCCATGATCTGGACAGCGATGTGGTTTGTTTTTCTGCCTTACAGCTGGAGATAATGCCCCTGCTCCCATGAAAACTACAGTTTTCTGGATCGCTGCTGTAAATCATTGTTCATTCCTTCAATTACATGGCCTGCAAGTGCTGACTTACTCTTGGAAACTAGACTGATTTGTTTGCATGTGACATCTTTAAGGGCTCCGGGAAAAATCTCACACTCCAGCTGTTGTTTTTTGTCAAAGTGTTCCCACACAGCAACGTTGCCTTTAGCTTCTTGTGATTTATTCCTGAAACAGTCTAATACTCACTTCATTTTCTTAGATTTTTTTTTTTAGATATTTTAAAAAAAAAAACACAACAAATTGTATGACCTCAATGTTATGAATTTGTGTAACATAAACACTTTTTATGCAAATCATTTGTCATACGCTCTCTGCAGTCTGACCTTGGATCTGACTTTGTTGAATTACGACATTTCAGGTGGTTTTCAGTCGGCACTGCAGTCCGTGTGACATTAAGGAACTCCTGTGTTCCTCATCCAACCTTCCCAGGTTTGTTGTTTAGTTTGGTTTCACATTCTAAAATAAGGAACGTAAATACACACACACACACACACACATGTATATATATATATATATATATATATATATATATATATATATATATATATATATATATTAATTTTTTTTTTAAAAATGTGGAAAATCACTATGAATGTGTGGCACACCCCCGAACTGTATTCTT
>CAEGAF010173412.1:0-21170 GCA_903067075.1 Micropoecilia bifurca
CATACATATGTATGTGTGTTATAAAGACTGTAACATACACTTTTTGCTGTGAGTTAAAATACAAATTATATTTGCAAAAATCATATCCACAGCTAAAGGCAAATCCAACTCAAAACGTATTTCCACAGATGTTTTTGTCACTTAATGTCTTGGGAGTTTTTTTTAAGGGGAAGAGAAGCAATCTTAAGCACATTTTCAGTAGAAGCAATTACTGTTTTCAAGTGAAATAATTTCTCCAGTCAGTTCATAACTTCCCCTTTCTGTCAAAAGAACCTATACTTAAAAAAGTTTCACATTCAATCCCTGATGCATATGTACCATTAAGAGATCACTGTGGGTGAAAATTTATGGCTACTTGTGAATGTTGCTTTACCCCTCTGTGGTATTAAGATTTACAAGGCCTGAAAGAAAATATGATTCATAGCAGGGAGGGAAAAAAAGAAGAGAGAAATCATAGAAATGAAAAGACTTTCTCGCTTTAAAGTTCTCACGAGTTCAAGCCCCCGAGCTCGATTTAGCCGAGTGTGTTTACCTTTTTGAAAATGACCTGTTGATTTTGTGCAAGGCCTTTCCTCTAAATGCTCTTTGTCTTGGGTTTTTCCTTCGGAGGGGAAAAAAAAGAAACCTTGAAAGCAACCGCAGAAGTTATTTCAATGCCACGAGAACCACAAGATGAAACAATTCCTCTGCTGCTCAACTTTGATGAAACGTACATAAATATTTAAAGAAAGCACATACGGACAGCTGTTATTTTAGTGTCGCCAAGGCTGCCGGTAAAATAAAATCCCCTGTATTTATATGAATAAGCACGCAATTTCATGTGAGCACAATGCATTTCCAGCTCTATCAGATCTGTTTTTGTTTTGTTTATCTCTCCCCATTTGCATCATTATGAGGCAGAGAAAATCTATAGTGGAGTGTGAATAGCTCCGTGATGAGGAGGAGGAATCAATCATCCTTTCAAAGTAGGCCTGCTGCAGCAATGAGAATATAAATTCACTCTCATAAATCCCACACTTTAGGGTCTCTATATCCTTCTTAACGTCTCTGGAGTTTACAGCGGCCTTGTGTGTTATGCTTCTCTGTAAGATAGACTGCCTGATTTAGGGCTGGTTTCCTCTTTCCTGCTGGGAGATAATGGTTAAGATGTCCAAGTTAGCCTTCGTAGTGTGAGCTATAAAAGTGCTGTAATTGCTGTGTTAATTCTGGGGAGAGCACAAAGGGAGCTCTTCTGCCGATTCATCCAGCTATCAATCTACCTATCATGTCAAAGATTTGCCGTTTGGCATGTCTGGACCATTATTACATATGCCGCATAATTTGGCACAATTAAAAGAAGGCGCAAGTACTGTAATTAATGTCAGCTGTCAAACACAGTAGAAGCTGACAAAAAAATAATTATTTTTCTCAAGAAAGCCTTTGAAATCAGGAGTAATCTAGGAGGCTTCACTCGAGCTGGGATCACAGAAATAACCCAGATTTTCTTTGAAAGAACTGAAGATAAACACTTTATTTCTTATCATCATTTATTTTCTGACACACAGCATGCTTGAAGAGACTTGGACTTCCTTTGCTGTATTCCTACTGTGTATAGCATAGGTTAAATTCAATTGAAAATACTATGAGTTTCCCAAAAACATATAGTATATGTAATATATAATTTGAAAATTACATGTCATAACTCAGTTGTTGGCTTTTGCTGCTCCTTTTTCAACCTTTATCTGGCCACATGGATAGAAAGCCGCACAAAAAGTCAGGGATGAATTATTATGATCAATGGAAAAGATGATTTGAACTTCCTCCTTCTGTCTATGCTCCTTCTACAAAGTCTTATTTTCAACTCTTCTTGGACTTTGGATCATAGTTTTAGATATTATTTGAGCTTTGAGATGCTAATCAGTTGCTCCAGGTTGTAAACATAAACATGATTTTGTCAGTTATTCACACGTCCACCATAAAAACTGTTAAATTTACCAAATAAAGTAAAAGGAAAGTTATTGAGAAACCACCATGCTCTACTAATAGTGTCTTTAGTTAGGTGCCAAGTTTAGTTAAGATTCTTTTCTTTAAATTATTTTTGACTGAATTACTGCTGTTGTGTTATAACTTTTTAGCTTACAACCCAAATCAAAATCAGATTAGTAAACTAGATTAGTCAATCATGGTAAAATTGAAGCAAAAATAGCATAAAGAGCCATTTGTATTGGGGTTATCTTTGCTTAACTTTAAATAATGTTTTGTCTTTTTATCTTTTCGCATCCACAGAAGAAATCTGCTTCGCCATTATCAGTTTTGGTATTTAGTTTGAACTTTCAAAGGACCTCTGGCCCCAAACTTGTTGATTTGTGAACCCCAATGAGGTCCTGACCTCAACTTTGGGAAGCACTGGTTTATGATACAGCCACTGTGTCTAAATCACAACATTAAAACCACATGGCAAACACAACCTCCACTCCTGGAAAAAAAAGAGAAAAGTTTGGAATCCATGTAAAATGTAAATAAGAAACAGATGAATGCAACAACATGCAAAAAACAAGGATGCGTAGAGTAAAGCCACAGCTATGACTGTGGAAATTAAGTTCTTAGCAGGCATAATAAGGGGATCAATAGACAATGACCAGCTTTGAAATTAATTTAAAGACAAAACTATTTTCTGTTGGAAAACATGTCAAATTGAGTAATTGTTATAATACAGGATAACTACGGGATAATACTAATACAGGAGCACGGCAGGAAGGGGGTAAAAGACGGTAGTTTCCCAAACAAAACGAGAGACTTATAGGTATGACCAGTATTGACCAGTGTTCTGCTGGAAAGCTAAAGAAAAACGTCATCTTTCAGGATGAATCTTGTGAAGCCATTCAATAAAAGAATGAAAAAGAATTTGATGTGCACAGGAGAGGCCCTCACAATCCGACTGACTTGGATGGTGTTTTGAAAAAACAGTAAAATAAAGCAAGGCTTGAGTTAAAGGGTGCACATCATACATGGAGAGAGGTCAGTTGGTTTTTGTTGGATTCCACTGATGGTGGAAAAAGTTACCAAATTCCTTCTTTTCGTTTGAAATTTAATGCGTTACAAAAAAATGTGTTATTTTGACAGGGGTGTGTCACTTTACATGACAATACAAATGTAAAGTGAAAATCTCACTGTGCTATTTGAGCACATAATAAGCTACAACGTTCCAAACATGTGTGTCCGAGAAGCAACTGTGGAACAAACAGTGGAAACTTGTTTAATGTGGAACATGCTTATGGCCTTTTGTATGTTTATTTACGTTTGCATGCAGTTTGTGTATTCTAGCATGTTACTGCAGTACATTCCCCCAGGAAACTGTGCCAGCTGGGATCCAAAACTCTGAAGTGGGATAAAATTCTGCCTTTTATGTATTGCACATACAGCCTCGTGTAAAAATGTAGAAAAAACTATTAATATGTGGTCACAGTTAGGAGACATCCACAACAAATATTTATTTTCCTGTGAAAACCTTTGAAACTCGTCCCCCACTTGACGGAAGGCGTTTTAATATATTCAGGCGCATTTGAGTTATCCGAAACAAAACACTCTAATTCAACTTTTATGTTTTTATTTATATAATGAATGTCTGCGCAACCACTACTCTCTGAGGTAAAAAGTCTGAGGAATATTTGCAGCATTCATCAAAATGATGCTCTGAGTGACCGCTCTCCCACGATGGCTTTATTTCCCCGAGCCATCTGTTACATCCAGTGTGGGAATACAAGCTCAGATAGTGCTCCCTGTACTGTACTACGAAAGCAGCCACTGTAATAAATTAGGTGATGACCTAATGCAGGATGAGGAGAGGCAACATCCCATTTCTTCTTTCAGTGTACCACATGGGATCTATTTCCCCTCAACATTAATAATACTCCGGAGCATTAAGGCATGCAACAAAAGCAGATGTATTCCTCCCCGGGCTGATTCGACTTGTGAGCGTTTCCTCTCCCTAACCCCCATCCCGGTCCTCCGGCAAAGCATGATTACCCGATTTTAATGAGATTTTTAATGTGACTTTCTTTTTTTTTCTTTTTCTTCATCTTCTTTTTCCAATTCCAGTGAGACAATCCAGTTCTCTACTATGTACACACTATGGTTAATGTTTGCAGTCTGATGGTATGCAGAGGAAACTCCTGTTGACATTCTGTTTCTCTACCCGTCTGCCTTTTTGAGTTCTGTTTCTTACTCTTTACACGGGCGTGTTTCTAACAAGAACAGACAATGTGGATATTTGTGTTTTTGTTAACGTGGTGATGATAATTTCACATGTACATGAGAAATGCAATCACCAAACCATATATTTCTTGTGATGTTGAAATTATTTACAGTGGACTTTCAGAATTGATTGAGGTCAGGGACCACGACTACACCGACTATACCTTAACATGCATTTTTTTGGAATGACCACAAAAGCTAATATCCACAGCCTTCCTTATCTCCACTTTTGGAGGAACAACCAATCAGAGCAAATGAAAATGTACAAAGCCCTTGAATTGGCTGCAAAAGCTAGCCAGTAGCATGGCGCTTCCCAACCTGCGTTTTCTTTCAAAATATTTTAGATATGTTCATCGATAAAATCTGTAAATAGGCAAATTTTCCACATATATCAGAATTCATGAACAAATCATGAATTCTGATTTGACAAAGGACAGGTAGGTTAAGATGGCTTTTTTATGGAATTATTTGAAAAATTTTGTTGCAGGGGACAAATGTTTTTTTTTTTTTATTGTGCTGTATAGGAGGTGATGTTCATGGTCCCTCTATGCAACAGCAGTCCTTCATGCATTGCCCTCTCCCAGCGGAGCTTCTGTATGAACCTGCCTGTTATTGTATCTTGTCTACACAGATGTGTTCAGTTATCTGCAGGAAGCGTTTAGTCTTTCGTTTTTTTTTGTACTCGACACAATAAGAAGTGCACACTCTAGGGCAGGTATCTCTTAGGCTTATTGATCAGGCGAAATCCCTCAAATATAGAGCACCTAATGAAGCTGAAAACACAGGGGCTTACTTGTAAATGATCAAGGAAATCCTCTTTGTTCTTGATTTATAAGCCACTGAATGCTTTTGCTGATCTAGTCTGAAGCGGACTGATTCGAAATAATAACTTGGTCATGTCTTTAATTTTTGATTATGCATGCTAATCAAAATTCATTTAAGGAACAATTGGTGATTAAACAAAAAATGTGTTGTAATTAATTGTAAAGTCAGTAGATTTTTCCACAAAGAGGTTCTGCCTCCCAAGGGATCTCTTTGCACAATCTCTCTTAGTCTTTCAGAGATGATATTCTTTTCCTGAGCTCACTTCTTTTCACATTTGACATAGGACTTAGGTCTGAGGACTGAGGTAGCAAGAAAAGAATGCTTGGATCATTACTTTGCTGAAAGACCATTTAACTTGTGGAAAGAGCCATGTTCAAGTACCTGGCAAGAGACAACCAGATGTTTACTTTGGTATGTCATACAGTCCATGTCATGCGACAGACCTGCAGCTCTTCCACCATATTTACCAGTGGGAAAGAAACGGTTTTCAACATATTCAACCTTCAAGGAACGCTTGTTACTAAAAAGCTCAATCTTAGTCTCATCTTTACACTTCCAAGTAAAGATGAAAATTGACCATTTAGCAAATTCCACATGTTTGTGATGGTAGGGCTAAGGTTGTTATGGAGACAAGGTGACTGTTAAGAGGCCACTCTTTGCTGCAGCTTGCCAACAGTGATTAATTAAATAAACATTTCTATGCAAATGACAAACGCTTAACAACACAAGCATTTTCAGATTTTAAGTTTTGTACCGTCACCAGATTTGATTATACTTGCATTTAAAACTGTAGTCCCCTTGGTTTTAAAAGTGAGTATTTGAAAATAGTCACTTTTATGATTAGACTTTGAGTATTCAATTATATCATGATTGGACATTAAAAGTATTTAGTTTTATACAATGTCCCAATTTCATTAGAAGTGGGAATATAAAGGAAAAAGGCTGCTCTACTGATCCCTGAATATTGGGCGGATGTTTTGGTGTTTGCCTTGTATACATATTGTTATACTATGTCAACTGTTTTCATTTAATTAGTGTGTGTTTATTGACAGGTAATTATAGCATGTTTGTAACTTGTGGTCTAATTAATAGTCGGAGAGTTTTATTTTTGTCTTGGATCATGAGTTATGGCTTCTTTTTCCAGGTAAATATATACTTCTGTCTGTTTTTGGACCGAGCAGCCAAACTTCTGCTTTGCTTTGGAACTGAACTTGTTAAAGATTATATCTGCTGTTGGCTTATGTGGATAAAGAGCTGCAAAAGTTGTTGCATTTGGCCTGTAGTGACTTAGAATCAATGTTGCCATATGAGCTGGATATATAATACATTTAAAATCTTTTCTTTATTACTATAACGTTAAACCTTAATGCATTTTCCAATACTGAGTCAGACCATGAGTTCCCTTTCAACAGCTGGATAAATCCAACAAATAAAGTCTTGATCCAGTTGTGGCACTTAATGTGACCGAAATGTTTTGATAAATAGCTGAAACCTATTGATAGTGATGTTCTCTTACAGTGTTTCAGGTCTGTAAAAGACAGCAACTTTTATCTTGGTGGTGAAGATTTGAACCAGTGCTGTAGTGATGCAATAATCTCGCGATACGGTACGATACACTATTTTCAGCTCACGATACGATATATATTGTGATATTCAGAAAACGATACAATTCACTGCACTTTTGCGATTTTCTGAAAGATTTTAGAGGGACAGAGGGATTTTGGTGACATTTTGTAACTGTTATAGAGTTGGATTGAATTAATTTAACTGAAAACTGATTAAAAGCACCGACTACACAATACCTGGCTCTGGTTGGACATGGACAGGGACTTAAAGTCGACAGCTGGACAAAATGAATCAAAGAAGTGGTGAGAAAACATGTTCCTTTTAATTGCAACAGTACAAACTGTAGCTTACATGCATTTGTAAAGTAAATAAAATGCATCAAGTACCTGCTCTGAATAGTTTGATTCATTTTTAACCTTGACACTTAACATCTGAAGGAATCACTCTAAGCCTGATGACCTAATCACTCTCCTGGTGAAGCAAGCAGTGAGTGAGCAAGGTGACAGTTGGATGTTACGATACTTGCAGATGAATATCTATTTTTTTCTAGAAAAGAAAATATCGATACATATATCGCAAAAACAATATTATTGCACAGCCCTAATTTGAATGTTTTAATCACTGATGGGTAGCAGATGTTTAATACAAGACAGGTTTTTATGCATTTCGCTTATGATTTTCCTCTTCTGTGCCTCCAACTTCTAGAGGAGCTTAATTTTCCCCATCCACTGTTTGACCGATGAAGTTACTTGCGTCATACTTGCAGTCAGTTGTAGTTAGAACCACAGTAAGCTCAGTTTAAACTCAGAATACCATGTTTGTGTAAGGTAAAGCACTGTGCTATAGTCTCTGCTTGGTTGCCAAGATTCCCCTTTTGTTTTCTGTTAATTTGGAGGTCAACATTTCTCAGATGCAGTTGCCTCCACACTTTCACTCCCCCCGCTCCTTCCCAAGTCTCCATTCCTCGACAGTGGGGTCATGATGCTTTGTTAGGCAGAAGTCAACCCAAATAAATGTGAGGGAAAACAGACCCTTGGCTCCCTGCGCTCACACACTCGCCTTATATTTGGACAAGAACATGACATCATAAGGCAAAATGCCTGGTTTCCGTGCCGAATTTGTCTACCCTTTCAGTTTACCTTCATTACCAACTCCACAGGCAGCAGCTGTTCCCAGTCCATTTTTGAATGAAACCCAGGATTTCCTGTATTTCCTTTTAGGTTGATGGTGACCATATGCTTGGAAAATTACCAGAGCAATAAAAGTCCCGGCGTTTCTATTTATTTTCTTGAGACGGAGCATCAGTCTGCTCTAAAATGATTAGGCAGAGCAGGTGCTAAAAGAATACCTCACTACAGCACATCATGCAGCCGGCCTGAAAAAACAAAGGCGTCTGCCATTAATGTATAACTCACCGTCAGTTCACCAGCAAGTCATAATACTGTATGTATAGGAAAACTGTATGTATGTAAAAGTACATTAATACTAGTGTTAATGTGCTACATGTGGTATTTACCAATGAGGAGACTTCTTAAGCCTGTTGGTTACACTGTAATCATCCTGGGGAAGTTACAGGAAGCGTCAGATGAGCTCAGTTTTAAAGTTTGTTTGGCATCATTGTCCTGAGCCAACATGCCATCTTTAGACAGAGGTAAATGTGTTGGCACATTTAGGAACCATCTGGAAACCACCAACGTCCAAGCATACCACCGCCTGGAGTCTGCTGGTACACCAGTGTCTCTCTCTGCTCTGGCATAAGTATAAAACAATGTGGTCTCAGAAGGTGCTGATCCTGAAAAAACATCAAACATTCCCAAAATTAAAGCATGACTTTAACTTGAAAAGGATAAATGCTTCCAAGAGACTAAATGTTTCTTGTGATATGTCATCAACAATGAAGGGAAGTATTTTTAGAGGAGTCACGCCGGCAGCCATTGTGACCATTATCCACAGGGAGACCTGTGAAGGTTGGTGTTGGCACAACCACACTGAGGGTCTGCTTTGCTGTTTGCACTGGTGAATAGCTGGTCTGATAGATTCCAGCCTCTTGTGCAACATTTTGTTTCATCCAGAGGGTCATTGAGAAATGATGACCTCCTGGAGGCGTGGACTGTGTTGAGGTTTTAAGTTGGCTGTCAATGCTAAAAGTACAGGCAGATTACAATGCAGAAAATTGACATAATTTCTTACATCATCTCCCTCAGTTCTCTGATTGGTCCAGTCAAAAATACATCAGAGACAATCTGAGTAAAGGGGAGAAAGCCCAAACTGTGCTGCAAGCGAAAACCTTTTTTCGAGCGGAATTGCACAGGAAGACAATGTCCAGGCGACTGAATTGCTATTGAATAATGAAGGACGACTATTTCTAAATTTTTCAACTTCACCTGAAACCAGCAGCTTAATTGAATCTAGGATACAATTAGATCTATCCTGAAAGATGATGAAAGCAAATAAACACTGGAAATGGGTTTGGAAAGATGAAGTAGCCTACTTGTATTATGTGTTTGGAATGGTGTGAACATCAACAGAAAATCAACCAGTTTCAACAACCTAAGTTGTGGGAAAGCTTGTTGATGGCTACAGTTCTAAGGTTTCGTCAACAATACAGAGAACAACAACCATACACACACGCACACACACGCACACACACACATCTTAAGGACAATTAAGAGGGAAGAAGCCAGTGTACCCAGACAGAACCCACACATAATCACTGAGAACATTCAAACTCCATGCAGAAAGGACCCAGGCCAAACGTCAAAAAAAAAGAACTCTTTGAAATTTGTGGCTGAAGACGTGTGGAATTTTGACAAGAAAAAAAAGTAAACCTTTAAAAATAACATTCCCCAATTTGGAGTAGAAGACATAGTGTTTCTCAGAAAAACTTTCAGACTGGACCAGAGCGTCATTTGGATATTTCCAGACTTCTGGAAAATATTGAACTGAATGTTTTAAAAACTTGTGGTTACTATCAAGCACATATTTGACATATTTCCTAAAGTTAGGAACCACTGTTGGGGGAAAAAAAGGCAAACTTGTCTCCTTTATCAACCTTGAGTCTAGAAGTAAATGAAGAACATCTGCACCTCCTTTATCAAATACTGGCCTGACTTTGGTTGTTTGCTATGTGAACTTTAGGTATGTTATTCTTCTTCCTTATACCATACAACAAACAGCTTCAGCTTTCGACTTTTTCAGATGCATTCCACTGTGAGCTGGGAGGAGAAAATTGTATTTTCTTTTCTTTTTTCCTGACATAGGATTTTGGCGAGCTGTCACTGCAGCGGTGAGACAGCTCTGAATTTATCTGCAGGCTGTCAGTAGAATTAATACAGATAAGGTAAAAAAATATATATGACAAAAGTTTGAAGGTCTGTAGTGGAAAGGAAGCTCTGTCGGCTGCTTCATTATATTAAAGAGTGAGACCAAAAAAAAGAGAAAGGAGAGGCTGGAGGGGGGGCGAGGTATCGTTAATAGCTTACTTTTGGAAGCTTGGAGTTTAGAAGAGACCCAAAGCCAATTATATCTGCTCTCTGTCCAAACTTAATCAGCACCCCAAGCTCTTTAGACTTACATTTATTATTGTAACGCACTTTGTAAAAGTATTTTTCAGGACACTTGTTTCTTCATTCTAGTTGCATTTTAATGGAAAATGACAACTTCATGCTGCTGTTGTTGTTGTTGTTCTGTCCTCATTTACTTTAACAGCTTCAGGCTCTGCAGCATTAAATGGGTGCAATAAAACAGGAATAAGGAATTTAAGAAGCAAATGTTCCTAAATGTGACAATATGGTTAAAAATGCAGAATCCCCTACAGTTTGAAGCTGTGCTGTTTGCATGTCTGAGAAAAATGATTGGAAATATTCAGATCAAATTTGACTCTGGGAAACGTCCCCCCACCCCGAAATCCCAATTTCATGGGAATGTTTTGTAATGTATTTAATTACTTTTGAGGTCCGGATATGTTTTGAAAAGGAAAAACAAACAGTTCGAGACTTTATCCTCCATCCTTTTATCCAATATGACTGTATAGTCATCATTTTTAATTTGGGTCATGGGAAAGTGCCTCATCTACTCTAAGTGGAATATAATCTGAGAGAAACTTGTACTGTAATTTTATTTTATTTTGCATTCATCACTTTTAAATTTACTTCATTAGCTGTAATTCAATCCCTGTTAGGATACCTTTTGTTCATCTAGGATTTCACTTTGACACAGAACTCGACTTTCTGGCACAAAGCATAATGTGAACTTGTGATTGTAATGTGCATCTCGTTTAGCAGAGCAAAGCAAAATTTTTGTTTTAGCAAGCCATTTCTTCTTAAATATTATGTATCTCTGGGCTCTGATGGTTTTGTTGGAGGGGGAATTACCCCCCCAAAAAATCTCTAAAATCAAATCCTGTTAAAGCGCAGAAAACAAGAAGACACTAATCCCTCCCACTCGTGCCTCAGCCAACTCTGAGCCCAGCTCTCTGTAAGACACTGTCTACAGTAGAGCTAAGTATTTACCAGTTACTCACCCACTCGAACTGATGAGTGTAAATTAATCATAATTTAGCATAAAAACGGTTGGCCTTTATTATCTTCGCTAGGAAAGGGGCAAGAAAGGGTATCGGTAAATTGTGAATTCATTAAAATATGGTGCGTTTTGTTCAGTTTTAAGTAGCAGTTTAGAGTATATCTAATTGTAAGACTATTTGAACCAAAATATAACAAAAATGAGGATATATTTTCCACACAAAAGCGATTAATTTTGAGCAGGAAAGCCTAAACCAAGGTACGGTTGGTGTCTTTTAGCCTCAGTGGGTATCGTTGGACTGATGCTATGGTTTCCTGACATGCAGTTCAGAAGGACACTCAGAGGTCTTTACCTTGATGGCTGAACCTCTCAGTGAAATCACAAGGGTAAACTGTGCCAGATCCCTACGGCAGCATTTAAGGCTGACCTCATCCCAAGTATCCAGTGACTCAGCAATATGAAAGTGCAAAGTGGTTTTCTTATGGGATAATGCTACATTGGATATGAGCTATGCTAGCAAATCCATCTCCTGCACATTAAGGTAATTGATTCTATCAGAAAAGCCGTAGTTTATACCGAATGGGACCCACCGATGGTTGTTTGAAATACTGGATAAGGAAGGTGGTTTTCAAGGGCTCCTAGGTGTAATGTAGTAATATATTCATTGATCCAGAGTGCTGTGAAAAAGTATTTGCCCCTTTTCGCAGATTTCTTTTCTATTTGCTTTGTTGGCAAACTTAAACGCTTCAGATTAAGTAATTGCACTTTAATCCACTAACTGGTTGTGTTACCTCTGCTTGTGTTTGCTGTGACTGAGAGGGAGTCCAATAAATCTCTGTTTAGGACATTTTTGGCCGACTCTGATTTGCAGATTTGTTTTAATCCAACCACCTTGTTGGGTATTCAAGCAGGATTAGTCTGTTTTAACATAATGGAAACTTTGACTTCAAGCAAAACCTCAGTAAATATGCAGTTTATCATTACAATAACAATGTTTTTTTGAAATTTAAACATTTTGGCCACTTTAATGAGGAAAGAACTTTGACAGGTTTGTGGGGAGGTTTGGCGATGAATTCCTTTCTACAGGTTTTTTTGTTGGATAATGTTATAGTATAATTTAATAATAAACTCACATTTCTCAGCTGGAGCCATTATCATAGAACAAAATATGGTGTAATTAAAAAAACAACGGAAAAAGTAGTTAATAGAAGGATAGAGAACTGAACAAATGCACAGATTAAAAATATGGTCATAATATATATATATTTTACTATTTTAGAACTAATACAGAAAAGATTTCTTTTTAAGGCCAAAGTCAAAATGATTAGATTTAATAATTGATTTAAGTTTAAATCAATAACAAAGCGAGTGCTCTAGTCCTGGTGAAGAAGTAGTCCAGGTGGCTACCTGCAGTTCAGGTAACTCTGACACTACTCCACACTATTCCTATCCCTCTTACAGTAGAACATCCTGAGACAGGCTCTACAAAATGTCATGATTCTGGTGTGTTTGTGTATTTTGTGAGTGAGTCTTTCCTTTAGTTGGAGGATCTCTGTAGGTGGATGTTTCATCCTTGAGCAGCTTGCAGCACACCTGGCATTAATTACTTCATTGGGTTCATGGGATTTAAGGAACTGTAGCCACAGCTACTTGCCCAAGGACATAACTACGGACTCGGCAATCCACTGATCACCCACAGTTTTCCTCTGCATCTCCAGCTTCCTCTGAATCTCCTCTTGCTTCCTCCCTTCTCAGCTCTGGAACTCGCCACTCTTCAGCTGCACACTGGCCGTCCCTTCATACTGCATCCCAGCCTCAAAGCCGTAAGCCATCACCCATCTGTTACTTCCCAGTCTCCTTCCGAACTCCGCTAAAATCCCAGATTAACCATTCCTTCTGCTTCGAGACGCTCCTGCCAACCAAACCAGCGAGAAATCATCATCAGATACACATTCGATTCTTTGTACATATTGTAAATGAACCTGCTTGCCTTTATCTCTGGTGTCCCTGGATTGACTCTGAATCTATGACCAATTAACATGGCTGTTATGAGTGGGACAGAGATTATTTGTTTAGAGTCAACATGAAAGTGATCAAGTTTACGGCATCTTTCAAGTAAAACACTCTGGAGGAAAAGAAAGCCCTCAGTTTCATTTCTGCTAAATTTGCTGTGTGGTGGTGAATGAGTCCTGCTTAAGGTAGTTATTTGGGTTTTGTGACTTGACAAGACAATAATAGAGCTCATTTTGCTCCATCAGTGCAGCAGGTGTCTTTTCCAGTGCAGCAGGTATCTTTTCCTTAGCGTTTCTTGTCTTTGACTGAAGGTTGATTTGCAGTTATTACCGTCACACTGACACATCTCAATTAAAACGACATAGAGCAGCAGAGAGATGGATGTGGAAGCTCTGACTGAAGCACCCCCAAAAATTGGTAGCACTGTGCTGATTGGTTTGTTCATAGGTTTACACATACATTTAAATACGCAGGACTGATGCTGCTCTTAATTGTGAATATAGATGGCCCAACGGTGGAGAGTAATTAAATATCCTACTGCTTCCACCTTGCCATCTCAGCATCATAAATATACATGACGGTGGAATTTACAATCGCCATCACACACACACACACACACACACACACACACACACACACACACACACACACACACACACACACACACACACACACAATCAAATGGGGCCTGCAATGATGGCCAAATTTCTCATCATCACCCAGATGAGTGAAGCCTCTGCTATACACAGACGTTAACCCGCACGCATCCACAATTTTCTCAGGCTGACACTTCAATTAGGCTAATCCCGCCTGCATGCAAAATGCAGCACTCCTCCTCTGTGAACCGGCATTGTTGGAGATATGCCACGTCTCTGTACTTTATGTCCTGCTCTGCATCACAAGTAGAGGGAAGCCTTTTTCCTTTTCTGGTGGAGGGAATCCAGAATGATCGGCTCCACTTCCAGACAAGAGGAAAGGGAAAAAGAAATGAGCTAGAGATGCACAAGGAGACGCGTAGAATGGGAGGAAGGATTGCATCCTGTCAAAGGACAAAAAGAGCTAGATTAATAAAAGTGATCCATACCGTGCTCCTTCTCATACTTGGTATATAGAAAACATAGAAGAAAATGTGAGGGGCTGTTGGAACATGTTCCTACCAGAGGGTATGTGTGTCTTTGTTGTGTTACTTCAAACATTCAAATGAAGCCTGTCACCTTTTCACTGATCAGAGACTTGTGGTCCATTTCTGATCTTCTTGATGAAAGCTTGATCTGTTAAAGTTTTGACATATGTATGGCAAAAAAAAAATGCTGATATTTTCTCTTCAAGAACTGTATCACATAAAACAGCACTAAAAATATGTGCTGCTATCTGCAGTATGTGTGAGCGAAACTGCTTTAAAACATGGTAAATAGATGAAACATGTATATTTTGAAAGGTGTTTATATCAGTTTATTAATAGTCCAGCCCACGTAGTGCAGCCAGCATTACAAGAACTGTTGTTTCTAAGCGTAAAGTTGAGTCCGTGTGGATCCTTAACTTAACCTGGTTGTCATCTCATTTCCATCCCACCTGTTCCACAACAAAGACATGTTTGGTTTAAACTGCGGCATTTTAAGTTCAGTTAATGAATTACAAAGATTTTAACACATTAAAAGTGTTAAAACAACAAAGAGTCTTTTTTTTATTTTTTTTTAAGTCCCGAGCCGGAACCTTTGTATTGTGTTTCTGGTACATCTGTTAATCTGATGCACAACCAGCATCCGCAAACAACTACTATGAATGATGGCCACTTTTCTTTGACCAGTGGGGGTTAATTTTTGCTTCCAAAAAACAATCTAATGGGGCTCTGGACAAACTATTTTGTGAAAGTTGTATTAAAAGGAGTTAGCCAAGCTAAAAACTTTAAAAAACTAATAATATTTTTCTTATCAGGTTCATTAGAAAATGTTGCTTATTTTGTCAAATAATTCTTGATTAAATGCAATTAACTGAGATGAATTAATTATATACACTGAACCTAACTCAATTAAAAATGTAAGCCGCTATGTTAAATACAAATATACGCCAATGTAATGTAAAACAGTGATTCATGAGAATAGGGACAAAACAGGTTCTATGGATAAAGCACAAAATTTGAATAAAATATACACATGCACCTTGGCATCTTTACCTTTCCAAAACATTATTTGTCATATTTGCATACATAAGGTTGAAAAATAATTTTTTTAAAAATGGGAAAATTAAAACCCATTTTGTCCTTATTCTCAAGAATCACTGAAAAATGTTAGTTTTTTTTAACAAGAAATTAAAGGACATCTTCCAAACAGATCCTTCATAAACTTCAAACAAATATTTTTTTGTACTTCGTGAAATCATGCATGGTTTTTACAAAGTTTGGAGGCAAGTTTTCATCATTTTGACCAAACTCTGTTCCCATGGATTGTTGACTATTTGGAGCGATTTCTAACGTGCTGTATTATTTACAGAATGACCAGTGGATATGAATCTGACGTTATGCGTGCTAACAAGCCTTGGCCTGGCGAGGTTGTCAGAAACAACCAGAGAAGGTACCATAAATGTGTCCATCCAAGTTAGACTGACTGTCGCAATCACCGGGCTCAGGCGACATGATGGAGAAATGAAGGACAGTTTTCAGCAGGGAATAAATTGACTAATAAAATCAGCCGCTGTGCTGTTGGTTTGAAAGTTTAAATACGAGCCCAGTTCAAGATGTTCTTCTAAGAGACTGCATTCTCCTGTTGCAGTGTGTTGCGAAACCTTTACTTTTGCTCATTTTGTTTTGCAAAGGTGTTACAGAACAGGTAAACCAGATGGAGAGCATCTGTGAACATATATTTTCCAGATTGCTACAGATGATACCAATCACCAATAATTGGACGGTTTTCATTGTGATCTCATCTGACCAGAGAAACCTTCTCCCAAGTTTTATATGTCCCCTACATAGCTTTTAGCCAAAAGCCCCCATGTAAGGGGGCTGGGGGGAGCTTTTAACCCCATGGCTTTCTCCTTATAAATGTCAGATTTATAGAGGGGTTGACTGACAGTAGTCCCATCAACAGATTGTCCTATGAGCTTCTAGAGACATGGACAGCTTTGCTGCTTCCCTGATTAATACCATGCTTGTCTGTCCTGTCAGTTTTTCTGGATATCAAATGTGAACCAATAGTATGGTTTTTCTTCCACTTCACATCATGCAATACTTTGTGTTGTTCTATGACATACAATCTCAATGTGATAGAAATCCTAAGTTCAAGGAGAACAAATACTTAATTTTTACAGTTTGAAATTATTTATCAAGTTGGCAATGGTAATCAGGTTACCACTTGTGTTATTGCAGTTATTTGATAATCATGACAAATTAATTACTCCCCCCCCGCCCCTACTGGGACTGAAGTAGTGGAAATAAGTAAGGTGTGGAGGTTGTTTCATTTGTCACTCCACCCTCTTGAGTTACCAAAGCTGTCAGCTTTACGTGGACAATCTACACTCACATCCCTTTTCCTTCACCCCCCTTCTCTGCCGCTGCTCTGATATCTCTCCTCCTCCAGGCGCTACACCAGGACAGCCAGGATCGCAGTGGAAATCCAGTAGTTAATCTCCACTAGTTAAATGCCCATGTATGGCCCTGAGCTCCAGCAGTCAAACTTCCCGTCTTTTCAGCCTTACTTCTTCTCTGGGGAATTTGTTCAGCACTCTTTTATTGTTGCACGTTGGGTAAAGTTAAGTGTGTCGTAACAATAGCAGTTTATGAGCCTCTGTTTATAGTTTTTACACTGTGGTAACTGATTTAATGTGACACTGTTTTGGTGCATCGTTTGTAGTGTTGTGCCTGGTTTAAGTTTGTCAAAAGCGCTGAAGGATATCAATAGCAAATATGTATGCCTCCATTGTTTCAGATGGATCTAAAATGAGAAAAGCAACATTTCAATCAAACGTCTTCTATTATTCTTTTAGATCTTGATATCCCTGGTATAAGATTATTTTGGGGTAGTCTAAAGTTCAAAATGTCATGTGCTCAAGCCAGGATGTCCAAAATGTGAATTTATCTTGGTGGTGTAAAAATAAACTCAATGCTGAATTAAATGAGTGACCAGTTGGTTCAACTGGAACACTCTCAGAAGTCACAGTTTCCACTGGGAAACATGTTTCAGTATGGTCAATCCTCACATAGCAGTGAGATGAGTGTGTGTTACAAAACACACATGTAAGAGTGAATCTAAAATCTATGATACATGTAGATATATCAAATTAAAACATGTAGCTCAAAATAATCATCTACTGCAAACAGTTTCTGTGGCTGTCATCATGTTGAAATTCACGCTTCCTAACGTTAAACTCAGGTTTACCCACCAAGGTAAAATTAACATTATCTGTGATGTTAACATTGGCTGAAAAGCAAATGTGAATACAAAGTAATAAAAAACTCAGATCTCTATTTTTTTTTTCTATTAGATTATGGAGTAAGAAATAACATCTTCAAATGCAAATGATTCTTCATCATCAGGTTTCCCTTTTTCCCATACCCATGAGATGAAAACGCACAAATCAAACTCCAGGCTTGTCAGGACTCTGCAGGAAGCCTGTTCTAAGTGTCTGACAAAAAAGCGGAAAGAAAACCCCACAGAGGAACATTTTTGTTGTTCTTCTTTCTGCTGTCTCAGCTGTGTCATCCCTTTCAACGTCTGATTTGTTCTCCAAGAGTTGCTTGTTATGCAACATTTTACAGGAAGATCTCGCAGCGATTCTAACCAGACCTGACTATTTATTCCGAAGAGAAGCGCCTCAGACAAAAGCGTGCTCCCTTGCTTTATGTGTCTCATTTTGAACTGCTTGACAGATGGCCTTCAGACCGAGCGCTTGAACACGATGACCTTCTCCTTTTGTCTGAGCCAGACTTGCGCTTAAAAAGAAAAGCTTGTAGAAACCGAGCAAGAATAGAGTGAATCAAACCGTCTCCACACGCTCACAGCAGGTCTATCTGTTGCCTTCCTCCTATGAGAAAAGGTGTTTACCATCCGAGGCAAGTCTACTATGTTGCGGAGCACGCGGACAAAACATCAGTACCCAGCACAGCATGTCCTAGTGGTCCGAATGTAGTCTGTGATAGCTCACATGATGTGAGACCCAACGTTTTGTCACCACGGTTGGAAATATGTGCTTCTTTCTAGAGTGAGACCTTTTTTTTTTATTGCATCTCTCTGTGACATCCTTTCTTTGCCTCTGCGCTCAGTCACACTTAGACTTTTGTCTTCTTGTTGCATTTAGAAAGAGTTGTCATAGCAAGGTTTTACCCTGTGAAACACTCGAGCAGAGCCTTTTTCACCCGCAACGCTGTCAAGATCCTGTAACAAAAATCTATCTGTTAAAAATAGACCACTTAGCGTTGCCACATTCAGCTGCTGACACAGAGGATTGTTTTGGATTTTCCCTCAAGTGTTGTGCTGTGAAGCAGTTATCAACAGTTAATTGCTTACCTGCAGTGGAGTGGAGTGTTGGCCATTATTTTTGGAGAAATGTTCACACTAGTTAAACTAATTAAGTACATTTTAGCCATATGAAGCCACTTAAATCTTAAATTTACATACGGTCAAGAAGAAAAACTTTCCCTTAGGTAGGGACTAGAGATCCATTAAACCAGGGCTACCCAGGTCTGGTTCCTGAGAGCTACTGGCAACTTTGAGGTGCATTCCTTAAGGAACACACCTGGTTCAATCGAGTGGCTCGTTACCAGGCCTCTGCTGCCTGGTGAGGGAATTCGGCCGTTTGACTCAAGCGTTTCGGAGTAGGGCTGCATCTAAAAGTTGCAGGATGTTAGGACTGAATCTTGAGGACTGAATCACGAGACCAACCTTTCTAAATGTTTTGTCAGCTCATGGTGGTGCGGATGTGAAAGGGTACATGTGAGGGCCGCATCAGGCTCCCACATCCATTCATCCAGATAAAAGTTGATGTGCAGTCACGTGAGCCATTCATATCCGCACATGCTTTGTATAACACCTGGGGTACCTCTACCGCTTCAGGATACATCTCGCTGGCGTTGCCAATCCCTCCCTTCATCCTCTATTTTGGTTTTACAAAACAGCCACAGAAAGAGCAGCACATCTTTCTGCCGACAACCTTCTTCCACAAACAACAATGTTTTCATTTCCATCCAAAGGAGTTTTCAACCATTTGACAATCTAAATAATACACTTACGACTGTACAATATCGAGAATATGTCATCTTTGCAATGTCAGACAGTGTTATATTATACAGTGCAATATTTACATGGCAAAGGGCTGTTTGGAGATGTCTCCGAACAGCCCACCTGGTGCAGAATGAATTTTTCATAATTCATTGATTGATTACTTTTGATAACTTGGATTTTTGCTACGTTGTTTGTTTGTCATGAAAAAGCAAAGTGAGCGACAATGTGAACACCTTACCAAGCAGCAGGAGCCTTAAAGGTTCTCTGAGGGGAAACAATTTAGATCCCTGAAGCGGAACTGTGTCGATATCGGGCAAAATTATATACAACCGGACAGTGAAATCACTACCAGGTGGTGAGGCACGAGAACGCGCGTGTGTGTGTGTGTGTGTGTGTGTGTGTGTGTGTGTGTGTGTGTGTGTGTGTGTGTGTGTGTGTGTGTGTGTGTGCGTGTGTATGGGGAAAGGCAAACACTTAATTTTATGATGGATGAACAAAATGACCCCAGCCCCACCTCCAGCCACTCATCCTCCCGTGAATTTCTTGAGACCACATTAAGCTAGAGCATAACATTAAAGTTTGAGCTTACACTTTCACCACATCTTCCAGGCAGGTAGCTGGATTTTCCCTCCGTTACAGCGAGTTAGTCACAGCCACTTTGAGCTTTCGCCGGCCGTCTGCGGAAGAGTTTTTATGCTCGGAATGCATTATGTAAGTTTGACTGCGGGGTGGCGTGGCGAGGTGGGGGAAAAAAAGGAAATTCATGCAATCAGTCCCCGGCTGTAAAACGGACCATCTTTGGAGGGGCTGGTTACAAAGCTTGTACTATTCAAATGAAAACTGCTGATGTGTCCTATTTACCTTGTGGTAATGGATTTGTTTGTGGCCCTTCACCCCCTCCCGCCGCCTGTCTCGAAGGAATATTGGGGGCTTAACTCCATTCACTTTCTGCTGCCCTGGCCATTTATTTTGATTAGGGAATGAAGCCGTCCATAGGACCATACCCAGAATAATTGACACAGTGTCCTCTGAGGTTGCAAAAAATATATATATACTCTAAGTATCCCTTGGTGAGGTGGCAGTGTGTGAAAAGAGTGGAGCTGAGCACCAGACTGGAGGTGTATTATTGCTTTAGGTTGCAACAAAAACCTGTTGGGGGAACTCATAAATTATATTTCTTCTTTTATTTCACACGGTTGACAGGGTAATTGATGTGCACTGTGGATTTCCAAATGGCTTCAAATAGCTTATTGATTGTATATTTTTCTTTTGTTGTCATCCAGAACAAATAATAGCCACTTGGAACGTCAATGGTTTGCATTTAGGTCGTATGCGGTAATGCCTTAAAGGGGTAGTTTTTGTTTTTTTTTTTTTTTTGAAGCGGGGCCCTGTGGAGTTGCTGACGTCTCAGTTTGCTTGATTTTCTCGTTTGAGTGCCTTCATGTTTTCTTTTGTGTGTGGCAAAGGGATAATTCTGATTGGTTGACAGTGTTTTGTGGTTTCGACAAAAGTTGGTATCTTTATTGTAGAAACTGACTGAAACGAAGGACAATTGAAAGTCAAAACAACAGAGAGGAAATATTTGTTCTCACTGGTGAAAAAGGTTTGTACTTTAGAGTCAGACATATATATTATTATATTTTAAAGTCAGAATACATGGAAATCTGTGAAACATGAAGCATATTAATAGCATATTAATAATAATATGGCTTCACATTATATTTGACCGAAAGAACGAGATCACGGATACAAGCGGCCGAAATGGGTTTCCTCCGCAGGGTGGCCGGGCTCTCCCTTAGA
>CAEGAF010173418.1:0-19124 GCA_903067075.1 Micropoecilia bifurca
GCAGTTAATTTGAGCTGAGATTTGATGTGAACTCGATGAACATCTCGATAACCGATTAGGGATATTCTCCCCCGGGGTCCGACACTGGTGGTGGAGGTCAAAGGATGTGGGTGGAGAAGGGGAGGTGGTGGGTTGAACGCAGCTGGGAAGCGGCTGGCAGCTTGGGTGTGGATCCTTTATGCAGAGCCTGATTGTTGATTGAACGCGCCGGGTGAGATCCAGCGCTGAGGTCGGAGATGAGCATGACGTCGATGGGTGAACGATGGGGGCGGAGTCTTCCAGCTTGAACTTCTGCTTTAGCTCCATTATGCCTGATCCTTAAGGGCAGATCTAGTCATTCTGATTCTAATCTTTGTGCTCTGAGTGACATCAAGCATAGTCAACTAATTAATTTTGTCAATTCCTTATTTATTTTACATTGGCTGCTTGACTCCTAATGGGTGAACAAATGAAGCAACCATCAGCTGTTTTTACATGTTTGACCAAGCTTATGAAGCTATTGGTGGGTTTAAGTGTGCTGTACTGGTCTATAGCTATCAAATAAACTTTTAATTCAGTATTTTTATGTCTGTGCTTTAAAAAAACATTTTAAATCAATTCAGCACAACTTTTCTGTATTGGAAAGATTGCTGACAAAACTCAACATCAAATATTGTTATCGAAAGTGAAAAAGGGGGACTGATGCATTACTAGTAACTGCAACAATCAGTAGGTCACCAAAGTCAACAAACTCCTATTCCTATCCTATTTCCACTCTGCATTTATAAACAAAGTTAAGCATGTTTACAGTAAATAACACACAAAAAAGAAAAAAGCATGACTGCATTTCGCTCCGCTGCTTGATGGATGATTAGCTTTTCTTAATTTGAAGGGAACTACATCATCCCCCTCCTCTTCCTCAACACTACCTCCCAATCTTTCACTTGCAGCAGAATATCTTCACAGCTTCCAGCTGCTGATGGATGCAGAGCTAACCGTCACAGAGAAGAGAATAGCTCCACGGGCCATCAGTGTCATGAAGATCTCAGCCTCCAAACGCTCGCTGGTGACACGTAATCCCTCTTCTTGTCCTCTCTTTGCGTCTCTCGTTGTTCCTTTTTCTCTGTGTCTACAAGCACAGCGAGCCGTTCTCCACTGCGGAGATGAGTAGAAAGCCGACTTTGTTTCCGACTGTTCCGTCTGCGTCTGGATCTCGTGTGGCTTATGACTTCTATCCTCCTTTGGCAGGCTGTTTATTCCTTGAGTCTTTTCCTCGTGATGAAATTTCTCTGCACCCCACCCAGTTGTTTTACTAAAAGCGAAACGCATTCGCGTCGCAAGGTAGCAGAAATTCAGAGACAAAAAAGTACAAATTATTAATCTATGAAACCATCTGATAGCATCTCTCCAGGTACGACTTTATGTCCAATTAATCTAAAGAGTCTCTCTCCCGCAATGACAAGGAAGCTAATCTATGCTGATGGGAGAGCTTGTCCCTGCTCTATATCAAGGCCGTTAAAGTCTCATCTGACACCGTTTGCCCTAATTCAGTCTGACACTTCCAATGAAATATCTCAAACCGTCATTGATCTTGAGGAAAACGACACCCTCATCATCCGACGCACAGACAACCCAAGGGCACAGGAAGAAGTTGTAAAAACGTGACGTAGGAGAAGAACAAAAGGGGAGCAGTCCCACGGTTATAACAATGCAGCAGATCCAAGTGGGGGGAGTAG
This sequence comes from Micropoecilia bifurca, assembly GCA_903067075.1. Taxonomy (NCBI): domain Eukaryota; kingdom Metazoa; phylum Chordata; class Actinopteri; order Cyprinodontiformes; family Poeciliidae; genus Micropoecilia; species Micropoecilia bifurca. The sequence continues at coordinate 1,716 of CAEGAF010173418.1, forward strand.
CAGACTGAAAATTGAGAAATGTAAGATTAAAGGAGGAAATGGAATGACAGCATGAGAGCGAGAGATGGATCAAAAGATCTGTAGACTAGTGTAATGGTGTGGTAGTGGGGAAAAAAAGTGAGCTGAATGGAGCAACGCCAGCTGAAGATGAGGTTCCACTCCCTCACCGTTTGTCATAAATCGGGTTCATTCAAACAGAACATTACGACAATTTTTATTACTAGCGATCATAGTAGTTTAAAACAAATAAAATCAAAAACGCTCAAGAAATCCCAGAAGGAATTTTCATGTTGTAAATTCATCCTATCCAAAGTTATTCAAAGATTTGTAGAAGATGTTGATGGTTGTGGGCAGGAAGGATCTCCTGTAGCAGTCTGTACTACAGCAACTCTCAAGAAGCCACTGACTGAAGAAACTCTGTTGTTGTACAACAGTGTCTTTAAGAGGACGCTCAAAGTTGTCTCTAATGTTCTCCATTTCAATCTTCTAATCTCCAGAGGCTCTAGAGGAGTCTCCAGAACAGAACCAGCCATAATACTTCAACGTCAACGTAAACTATGTACAAACAAAATTTTATTAGTACAACTTAAAAAATAAAACTAAACTCATTTGATTGAAAAATCACTATATTATTTTGCACATTTCTGTATTGTGAAGAGGAAATGTAGGAGCAAGTGGTCATGAGCCAAAACACTAAGCAGAAGAGTGAATGCAGACTGTTATGTTTATCACTGGGTTACTTAGTGTAATAAAAATACATGAACGTGTTCTTATCAAAAATCTTACCTTAAATTATTTCTGTTGTGATCTTGCATGGATGAAATATAGCTTGAAGTTCACATTCAAATGGGATATGGTGGGGCGATGGTGTTGCAAGGACAGAACCCCCCTCAATAGAAAAGTCAATCTTGAAAGGCAGCTACTTTTTTCATCCCATCCATCCATCCATCCATCCATCCATCCATCCATCCATCCATCCATCCATCCATCCATCCATTTTCTTTACACCCTTTTCCCTACTGGGCTCGGGAGGGTTGCTGGTGCCTATCGCCAGCCAACGTTCCGGGGTCACCCTGGACAGGTCACCAATCTATCACAGGGCCTACTGTTTTCAACGTTAATCAATCAAGGGATGGGATCTTAAGAGTTTTGCTATGTAGGAAGGTGAATTTTTTTTTCAGTACCTAAATGAAGGGTTGAATTCCCATCAACCTATGTGTTTACACTAATTAAGACAACAAATGTTGTGATGTTACATATATCTTCCCCCTGGTTTGAACTAGAAAGAACAAGAGCAGACATCTGGTTAGGATGCGTACTGGACGACTCCCTGGTGAGGTGCCTTCGGACGCGTCCCTCCAGGAGGAAAAAGAGGACACGCCGGACAGACTATCTTTCTGGGACGGCTTGGGATTCCCCCGATGGAGGTGGCTCGTGTGGATGAGGAGAGAGAAGTCTGAAAGCTGCTAGCTTCACGACCTGATCCTGGATTCAGAGGAAGTTAAGGGATGTATGGATGGACGGACTACATGGACCTTCGCAGTCATAAAAACGAAGGATAAAACCTCGGCAAACTGTTCTAACCAGGGTTCACTGACGACGGGAAACTTTGTTTAACCATGTCAAACTGAATCCAGCTCCATCATAGCTGCTGACTCTTGGTACAACTGTCACCAGAGCCGACAGTGATCAAGGTTTAGGCAAATCTCTTTAGTAAGGGCAACGAGTTCCCCTGAGGACGGTGGCCTCAAGTCCTTTCAACTCTGTAGCTTCTAGTTGGATTCTTTGACAGGTTCAACGCCGTTAGTGAGCTCCAGCCAGCTCTGACAGCGCTCCACTCCCTTGGGACGGACCTACCAGATGCCTCAGCAGCATCTCACTGGTTACACAATCAGGGAAATTATGAGGGAACCTAAAGTGGGCGTATAATTTGATTTGGGGTAATAAGAAGCCTCCAATAAAGCTTTTATTTGAATAAACGCATTATATGAGCGGATTGGGAGATTATTACAAAAAAACCTAATGGCATCAAACCCATTTTAAACTTGCAAAAAATATGTATGTCATCTTTTAGTAAAACAAAATGTCCTCAGGTAATTTAGGTTCTCATCCGGACAAATCGATGCCGCAAAGCAGCAAATCTCTTTTGTCATCCATTATTAAAAAATCTTCCAGACATTTGTGGTTGCAGGCTGAGAGTTATGCTAAACAGATGAGGATGAGTCCAGGGGATTAGGAATCAAAAGCAGATTTTACATGACAACTTTGCAAAGGTAACTTTTCTACATTAAATAGATCTGAAACTGCAAGATCAGGACAAATGTAATAAAGAAGCAATGTGGAGTGTGAGTCTAAACCATTTTCTTGTAGCTCCAGCTTAGAGTCCATCTTCCTGTTTGATGGTGAAATTCTACCTCAGTCACTAGTCTTGTGTAGCCTCTAACAGCTTCTTTTCTTCCAGAATTGACCTGTATTTAGTTTCATCATTCATCCCACTAATTAGGCTAAACTAGACACGAGTGGACTTAGTAATCAGGTAACATCTGAGAGAAGTTGCTTGGGGTTAAATTAATTTAGGGGTATTTGAGTAAAAAAGGTCTTAAGGATTCTTTTCAGCTCATTTTACTAATTACCCATAAAAACAAAGTCTAGTGCAGCCTACCTAAAAAAAAGTTTTCCTTCCACTACCTAACCATGCACTACTTTCTCCCAATCTATTACATAAAAAAGCAATAATATACAGCAAAGTCTGTGCCTGTGACAAGCTGTGTAACAAAAGTGGCACAAAATGTTGTAAGGTGCTTTAAATGCACATCTTACTGAGATGAAAGTTGTAAAATGAGAAGTGCTAAATATCGAAGGAGCATAAAGTGGGGAATCCTCCCTTTTCGTTATAAGACTACAATTCCAACGTGTTTTCCTTATAAACACATTAAAGCATGGTTTTTATTAATATTCCTTGTTTTTCAGCTGCCAAACCACCTGGTTTATATGTCAGAATCCTGGAAGAGTGAAATTAACTGGCTTATGTTCATTTAGAGCAGGTGCAGCCTGCCTGCTACAACCCATGCAGAGCGTTGGCTTTGCTTTTTCTCAGTTTTTTTTTACCCAAAAACCCCCTGACAACTGGAAACTCCTCACTTGCTGCAAACAGATGGCAAATTGTCTTACCTGGTTTCTACCGTCGTCACAGAAAAAGAACAGAGGAACGGGGTTCCCTCTATCGCAGGTCTTTATTCCAACTGCCAGTTGAGAGCGGCTGTAGGAGAAGCAGCAGCAGCGTAGGAGCGAGCTGCTTTGTATCTCAAAAAAAAAAAAAAAAGATGTTCCCAGAGAGGAGGAGACGGCGGGTTGTCTGTGAGGAGAGGAGGCTCTGCTCCTGCTGACTGAGGCGCGGGGTGGCGGGATGCGCAGCTCGGAGCGCCGAGCCCGTCACAGCGCTCTGCGGGGCACTGCAGCTGCCTGGACGGACACGAGGGGGCGCTGATGTGCGACAAAATCCTGACGTACTGTCCCACAACGCTGTGCCCATTAAGAGTGGCAAGGGAATGGACCTGGAAGATGAGGGGGAAAATGACAAGGTTAAAACTGGGGTATTACGTATCACAGAGACAGCAGTCTCCTTCCAAAACAATTATCTATTTTAAGCCGTTTTAACTTCAATGGTTAAAATAAAATGCCCAGACGTTCTTTATTAACTGGGGAAAAATTATTTTGAAAATTTTGATTAGCTCCCCTAACTCGTGGGTAAGCGACATGGTGAACTTTCGAGAGTCCCGCGCCGTGTCCAGGAACATTTAACCGTGTTCAGTATTCCTGTTCCTACGTTTCCCACACTTTCTGCCAGTGGGATAGAGAAGTAGTCTGCACAGTAGCACGGTTTCAACTCAGTCTCAATGTATATTAATTGATAGACACATTCAAATGTATTTATTATTTATATGTAAAATACCTGGATGTGAAGTCGTATTCTTCTTCCTGGCAGGTCACTTCTTGAGTTCATTAGTAGCTGGTTAACCGTGTAATACACGTTAGTAAACGTGTATTTTGGTCAGCGTTACCATAGAAATAGGTAATATAAGTATATATCCTTATATTACGGATATATACTTATTATAAGCATTACCGCCACCAAATGGTAAAATGCGGCTCTTTCCCTGAGTTTTATTGGCAGTTGGCAAACCAACGTAAGGTGCATTTACCGCCACCTATTGACTGGAGTGTGGAAGTCAATTATAATAGAGGGAGTTTACCAGTATGCTACATCAGATGCATATAAATCACCAAATTAATTATATTAATATTATATTAATATGGTACTCTAAGTCCTAACAGCTTGTGGTCCCTCACATCATATGTTTTTAAATTTAAATATGAATTTGTTGCAAAAAACACTCTAAAGCCTAAAAATGGTCAAACCTTTTTTTGTTTGTTTTGTTTTTTGTTGTTGGTGGTTCTTAAAAGAGCCAATTTCTTGTTCTATTACTCTCCTAGGTTTTGTTTAACATCAACAAAGATTTGCAGATGAGTTTGTCATGACGCTGGGAGGCATCCAAGATGCACTTTAATCATGCCTTGAGCCCAGCAGACATTTAAAACACGCAGGACACCAAGAACACAAAGTTTGGGGCTGAAATGTAAACATTTCTAAAAGTTCAAGTGATCTAAATCTTTTTTCTATTTTTTTCTTTTGCAAAGTACTGTAAATTATGCAGCATTGAAATAAGGTCATATTTTGTGATGTCCGTGCTTTGGTGGGATCAAAATCAATCTTAAACGGCCAGCACCAACATAAATGATAGCATACTATTGTCAAAATTTAGAATAAAAGGATAAACATGGAATCTTGGACAACTGATAGAACTCAAGAGATGTTTAGACGGTACTTTTTTTTTGTTGACATTTTTGATGTACTCTAATCTGACATTGACAGAAGTGAACCTCTGGCTGTTATTGGTCTCAAGGCTGTTACAACTGCCATCTTTGAACCTGTCACAGAGGGCTACACTGGTCCATCACTTTAGAATCATGAGAAAAGATATTCCTAAGCATTGCAATAAGAAAAGTGGGTACTAGGGTTTTTGTGACAAAATAGCCTTGTTATAACATCCAGCAGTCATAAGTCCTATTTCCTTTGCTCACAGTATATTCTGTTACAGTGCTACAAAATAAACAGATTTGCAGAAAAAATCTCATGGAACAACATGATCTGCACAGATCAGACATATTTAATCTTTAACACCAGAAACTGGTGTAAAAGTTAAAAGGAAATTGGTGACAGTTTAATTTGATCCTCTGTGTTTGGTTCATGTCAACAAGGCTTAAGACATTCAGATCTTTGTGTGGTATAAGCCTGAGGGCGAAAAATCTTTGAAATATTTGTTCTGAAAGGCAAAAATACAAAACTGTAGTTTTTATGGATTGCAAGCGTCACTTGGGTTCTGTATGGATACCCTCAAAAATCCACAGTTCCAATAAAAGTTAACTGGGTTCATCTTTGCCTTTTACTGTGATTGGGACTGAACTGCTTTGTTCAAGTGGGACATCTTGTGGCTCTTTTAATACATCACACCCTCTAAACTAGGGGTGTCAAACTCCAGTCCTCGAGGTTCAGTGTCCTGCAGTGCTCAAGTGTTCAACACACCTGATTCAAATGGATCGATTACTGCAGAAACACATCTAAAAGTTGCAGGAAACCTATGTTTTAAACCAATTACCCCATCAAAGGTTCTCTCAATACTTTTTAAACTAGCATTCAGTATCCTGAATTACAGTAATATCCTGTGTCCAATGTCCATCAGTGCATTCAAGACTTTCACCTCTAATTAATAGAATATTATCATCAAACAGGCGGAACACGCCTCTATGTATCAGACTTGATTGTCCAGTATGACCCACAGATCCTTGAATAGATTGTTCCCCACATTTGTTAGACAAAGTTTGAGATTGGTGACCTTTGAAGAGAACATCATCCCACTGTCCAAGACTGATGAGTCATGCTGATAGAACTGACCTTTCACAGGATCAGGGAACACCTGAAGGGTGTTATCAGTCTATGCTCCTCACAATCCCCATTTGATTTTTGTCTTTTTTTCTTCTTTTTTTAAGTATATACATGTAATTAATATTTTATCTTTGCTGGTGGGTATTTTCTACATCTTTTATGAAGAGACAACTTGGAAAAACAAGTTGCCTCACCCAAGGATAACCAACAACAAGCTTGAGTAAAATGTTTGGGTTTTTTTACTTGAGGACTGACATGTTTGCAGATATAATAATAATGAACAGAAGGTGGTAGAAATGTTCCTCTGATCAAGTCTACATGGTGACGAACTTAACATAAAGCTAGGTTACTACATTCCTAAAGTTCTCCATCTTTCAACCACTGAGTCCCTTAAATGACAGCAGGCCAACTTTGTAAGAGTCTTGATGTGTCTCTGAATGTTCAGGTCTGAGTCCATCACTACATCCAAAGTTTGGACCTCATCACTAGTTTCTAGCTTTAACAACTGGAGCTACATGCTGATTCTAGATCATTCCTCTTTAGATCCAAAGATAACTTCAGTTTTGTTCCTGTTCAGCTGAAGAAAATTATGGCACCTCCATGCATTGATTTGTTCTAATTTTTTCAGTGCTTGGATGAGTTCAAAGTCATTTGGTGACATTCTAGTGTATCGTCTGCATATTTATGGTAACTAATCTTATTATTTCTCATAATCTGAGCTAGCAGGAGCATCTATATATTAAATAGAAGGGGGTTACATGACTTGAAATTTGAGGTACCCCTCAAAGACATCCCTGTTCTTTAGGTAATATTGCTTTTCCTCAATTGATGTACCTCAAAGTCTAACCAAACTCTTCAGTCACTTTAATGTCATAGTCAACAGTGTCAAATGTGGCACTGTGGTTCTTCCACAGTCTGTATTAATATAGATGACACTGAACACTTTGGAGTCTTGGTATTGTGATGAGAACGGAAACCAGGCTGAAAGACATCAAAGCAGCTGGTCATTGTTAAGAAACTGACTGTTGAAACAACTTTTTCAACCATTTTACTGAGTTAGTTTAGTTAAATCTTACAAGGAGCAAATACCATAGCAGGTAGACTAATAGGTCAGCACTAGCAAGAAGATTGTGGCAAATTTGCAGTTTCCTGCTTTGTGTTGATGAGCAACTCCAAATGTACAGCCAACAATAACTTTGCTGTTGGGTTTTAGTTAAATACAGGTTTGCTCATATCACTTTTATGGTGCAAACTGATAGGTATGATCTATGAGACTTGAATGGCTTAACAAGTGCTTTGGGGAAAGTGAGTGATGAGAACATTATGGCCTATGGCATTTGGGTGGAAGATGAAGCAAATTACTAAGCATATCTATGTCTATTTAGTTTCACTCTAGAGTAGAACATCTGGTTTTTGTATAGCAAATTAAACAATCTTTATGTCACCATTCTTATGTCACCACCAGCTTTTCAGCATCACCAAAAAAGACGCTGAAAAGCTGACAATCGACACTTACATCAGGTGCTACAACTAAAGCTGAAAGATGTGATTTTACAGTGAAATAGGTCCGTTGATGTGTGTTCACTCCCCAGCATGCAGTTAGACCTCAGCTGAAATACATCAGCTCCCCCTGCAGGGAGTTCCAGATCCATAATTTGTTGTTCTGTCTAGTTGTAGCTTCTTCCAGCTGGTTCTTTGTTGGGGCTCAGCGGCTTCTTCGGTCGCTGGCTTTAGTGTCAGGTCTAGGCGTTCAAGTTTTGACGGTTTGGCTGATTCTTCTGGGTGGTGGAGGATTGGTGAGTTGGTCACCAGCTTCTGCTGGTGAGTCTTAACTATACATGAGGACCTTTCAAATAAAAAGAACCCTACAAGCCGACTTACAACTCAGATAATCAAAGTCTGAAAAAAACATCACACCATCACATTGAGACACTAATGCACTAATTGACAAGATTTCAGAGCTGACATGGGAAAAAAAATGTCCAGATAACAAGAATCTGGACAAGAAGATGTAACTAATTTATTAAAACTTTGCGAAGTGAGAAGAAAAGTACAGAGTCAAAGGAGTCTGTGAAAAAAAGCAGGGGCACAACTTTTATATTTTCCAGGTTGGGAAAATAACACAAAGATTAGTCCCAAGAATCAAACATGCATGCCGTTTTATAACAGGTTTTATTAAACTTTGTTTCAAAGTTTCAAAAATCCAAATACAAAGACAATGCAATTCGATTATTATTAGAAGAATGTTGATCAGGATGAAAACAAGCTTTATGGAACTTTATTGCATAACTTACCACATTATTACATTATTATGTTATCATATAAAAAAGTGACCTCTACATTTTGTGATCATGCATGATGCAACAGAAACTATTACAATATGTGTTCAAAGATTTTACTACATTTTGTATTTTACATAATGTGGTTGTAAATATGTTTCATTACATATTGAAGCATAATTTATTACATTATTATATACTGAGGCGTTACAAACTCCCCAGCATGCAGGCATTACAAACCTCCTACTATGGTTAAACAGGAGTCCTAGGCTCACCATACATCCTGTGTATTCTGATGATAAAGCACACACTGGACTGAACCACAGAAGTCATGAAAAGTGAGGACATCTACCTGGTTACTTGGTGCATTTCACAATGAAACCTTCCTCAGTCACAAGCCACATATACACAAGCCACTGGATGTCCATCAGAAGTCATGTTTATAAATTAATGTGTATTATTATCCTTTTGCATCACTTCAGAATTTTTATTTTTACGAAGAGAAATAAATTTAACTACTATGAAATTTGAATTTATGAATGAATAAGATTTATGGCATAATAGTTTGATTTTATTCGCTTAATAAAATCATCATGCATAATCATCATGCGATATTACGTTTTTTGGTGATATATGCCATGTAAGAGAAAAAAGAAATTAAAAATAGAAATCAGTGGCATTGTTTATATTTTATAGCATTTAAGTGTCACCCAGAGCCCCAACTTGAATGTAATAGAGAATCTGTGCAGGAAGTTGAAGATTAGGGCAAATTAGCATCACCCTGATCCATTCACTGTTTTAAAGGGTATTACATACAAGGGTATTACATACTTTTTGACTTGCCAGAACTGTAAAAATGTACATTTAAGTAAAAAAAAGGGTATTGCTAAGGACATAATGTAAAAATGTCAAAGTCTAAATCCTCTAGGTGTGAGTGTAATCTGGGATTTAGTTTTTCACCTACACCAACATTTCCAAACATGTCTGAACTTGTTCCCATCAGCTTCACCTGATGCTCATCAGTAATGAGTCAGAGGAAGAACAAAAGGCCTCTTGAACACTGGCTGCCTTTCTGTGACGCTTTAAACCAAGAAATACATGAACACATTTCTCTTTTAAGTCAACTCGAAGTAAATGCATTTGAATTGACACCCTGTACTCTAATCGCTCAACATTCATCCACCTACCTCTAGCAGCAACAGGTCATTTGGTTATGTAGTGTGAAAATAGAGGGAACAGAGAATTTATACTGCAATGCAGTGCAGTGGTTCAAGAAAGAAGAAGTTGTGTAAGATATTTTAGGAAACAACACATGCAAAGTTTTTTCCGTCCACAGTCATAGTCAAAGTGCTCGAATATGGCATATGAAGTGGACATTATGCAAACTACAGGGGTTCTAGTTCTCCCACATGTATTTGCATGTAGAGCGGGACCTGTGGCTTCTCTCCCGCTGCAACCTTGTGGTCCAGGTATTGGCAGCGCCATTCGTGTAACCCCCCACCTGGCGGCTCTCACTTCCATCTGTCTTTCTGTTTCAGACATTAATTACATCCCAAGGCAGAGACACACGCCTAGCTGATTAGTTAAAGGTGTTATTAGCGGCTTTTGCAGGCTATGCGTCTCTGTGGGAGTTGGACAGAAGCAGCGGCGCAACAAAACTATATGTAGAAGAGCAAAGATCGTTGGTACGGACGATGAGTTACTCTTGTCAAAGTCCTGGCGTCCAAATTATGTGTACAAATTTGTTATTTTTATCGGACAAATATCCCCTAATTAATAAAGGTAATAACCACGAAGAAAGTATTTAATAGTATGACATGATTTTGAGTGTTGGTAGTGTTTCTGCTGCCTTCTCAACGAAAAAATTAAACATGACAGTATTTAACAATAATTTACTGATATACGTTATAATGCTTTTTTGTTTTCAATATTTTTTTTTAATCATAAATACTCTGCGAAGCAACTTTACGGGCTTTTTCTGGATATTGGGTGTGTGTTCGATATTGCCGAAGATCCCGTTTCCACACAAAAAAACGCATTTAGCGTTTTTTGTATAAACGGGATCTTCGACGACATCCTAATTTAGGAAGCAGGGTGCGAAAACACGTACAGAGTGAGAGGTCTTTTTTTTCCCCCTGTCAAACCCTATCTTGAAATGAGCGCGCCGGCTACCCCGCCACCAAAATCAAAGGCGTGGTCATTCAGCCTCTCGTTCCCTAGGAAGCTCAGAGCGCGGTGCTGTTGATTGGCTGGGGCCCGGTGACGACACCAAACAACGCGGTTTCCGATTGGCTGGAGCAATCCAGCTGCTTCAGAGCGCCAGAAAACAAGCTTGAGCGGGTGTTGCTGTTCAAGCGGGGCAGCAGTACACAGTGTCCGCTCTCTGGATGACACGCAGGACACACACAAGCGGTTAGGAGTAGCCCGCTAATTTTAAAGAGGGAAAGAAGCGGCTATGTTTGGCTGAAGCAACTAACGCAGTGACAAGACTGTGACCCACATCGGAATACATCATTTATTTCAACGGTCACCAAAAGGTGAATAATTGTGCATTTCTTCCAGTTGTTTCCTGTTATCTGTGTCATGGTATGCTGCTCCACTCACCTAATACCTTCAGCTAAGTTTACAGTTAAAAGTTATTTTTGGTCTCTTTTACTACGTGTAAGTCACAGATAATGTATTTTTAGTTCATTGGTAGCTCATGTAGTGTAAGTAATTAGGATTCATTTTTCCCGAACTGGCCCTTTTCTGGTTGATAGCGTTAGCGGTGTAAGTTACGTTTCAGATCGGATTAAACTTTGATTTGTTGCGGTGTAACAACCCATCAAGTCTCTATCATGTGGCTTATGGTTATTTCTCAGAAGGTTAAGCTTAAAACATGTTAATAAGGGAGCGAATTAGCTTGCTGTTAGCCCGCTAGTTACCAGATGTTTGCGCCAAATTCTTCTGAGCGTCTAGCCGGACATTAAAGCTACTCTTCCGCGGTGTGTTTCTTTATTACTAACCCATGTAGACTGGCAATAAAATACATGGGTAACGAAGTATGGATCATATTTGGAGGATTTGCTAAGACTAAAAGTTTTCAAAAGCATACAGAAAGTTGTAATTCTGGTTTAGGCTCAGGTGGGTCATGACATCACAAGAGGGACGATCAAGTCAGCACGTTGGATTTTTGACCTTTTCTTTCAACTTGGAGATTGAATGTTCTAAATTCCTCACTCAGAAATATGATAAAGCAGTCCTTTTATGTATTCTCCGACATGAGAGCTGAGATCTGTGCAATAAATCACATGTGAGTTGAGGGGGAGACCCAGAAGTCGCTGAACTCCAGGATCACTATCCAATATGCTGCATTTGAAATGTTAAAAGTTGTAGGTATAAACCAGAGATGCACGATATAACTACTATTTATCGCAGGATTTATTTATTTCTCTTGCCCACAGCCATGTGAATTTCTCTCTGTCATTAACAAAGTATTTTTGAATTTGAAACGACAAGAATAAAAAGGCTGTTGCGTAGCTAAGAAACTACAACTACATTTTGTTTTGTGAACTGTTACTTTTTTTGGCAGGTTTTCCAAATGGAGGTGGAATGCCTGGCACTGAAAGACCTCACAAGTGTGGCAAAAAGTTTCTCTGTTCCTAAAGAAGATGGGAGCCGAGGGGAAAAGGTGGGCTTGGATGTGCTTTTTGATAAATCGGACAGAACTGTTTTGATCCAACTTTGTACCAGTACAAACATTCAAGATTCTCACCAACCATTTTCTGTCGCAGGAAAACGTGTGTTTAGAGAGGAGGAGGTCCACCCCGCTGAAAAAGTCAGAGTCCAGCGTTCCCGTTTTCCTGGTGAGCCGGAAGGCGTCGACCTCCGACCTGGCCCACATCACTCCCATCAAGTGCGGGGGCCTGGCCGAGCCGTGGTCGCCCACGGCCAACCTGAAGGTGCTCATCAGCGCCGCCAGCCCGGACATCCGGGACAGGGAGATGAAGAAGGTTCTGTTCAGACCTATGGAGAACGACAAGGACCAGGTGGCAGACTCAGAACCAGCGGCGGAGGATGCAGAGGTTGAAGACCCAACTCAGGTATTTGGATCATGGAAAGATTGGCACTTCACTAAAACTTGATAAACATGATGTATTAAGGGATGGATAACAATTACAGAGTCTTCTTATGCTTTGATGTTTTTCTATAGTTTGAAGGGGCTTTTGAGGAGGATGATGCAGAGAAGAAGCCGAGCAGGAAGGAGAAGAGCCTGGGTCTGCTTTGCCAGAAGTTCCTTGCTCTTTACCCCGATGACCCACCAGCTCACAGCCCCATATGGATCTCACTGGATGAGGTCGCAACCAATCTGGGTAAGAGCATGAAAGCGATCAGGAGAGCAGCTTTACCTTTTTACAACCCGGGGTTTGATTTCATGAATTCCGCTGCGGCTATCAGGGGTGGAGCGCCGACGGATCTACGACATCGTCAACGTCCTGGAGTCGCTGACCATCGTGGGCCGGATGGCCAAGAACAGCTACACCTGGTACGGCAGGCAGCGGCTGTGGAGCACCCTGGAGGGGCTGCAGCGGAGGGGCCGGGAGCAGGGCTACCACCTGCAGATGGACCTGCCCGTCGACGCCAGGAGGTCCGGACTGAGCCGGGAGGAAGATGGAGGAGATGGAGACTCAGGAAATGGTATAAAAAACTAAAGTCAATGAAAGAAATACCAATGTTTTTGGCATTTGTTGATTCATTTAGATTTCCTCTTCTCAAATAGCCTGAGTGTGGATTTAAATCTGCTTCGTTCTGCAGCTGCGGGCAACAGAAAGGACAAATCTCTGCGCATTATGAGCCAGAAGTTTGTCATGCTCTTCCTGGTGTCCAAAACTCAAACCGTTACCCTGGACGCGGCAGCTAAGGTCCTCATCGAGGAGAGCCAGGATTCCTCGAGCCACAACAAGTACAAAAGTAAGAAAAGACCACAACGCGACACTCTGTTTTGGTCCAAAATCGGAATACAGTGCAGAAATGTTTCATTTTTTATTTTATTTTTTACCAATTTAGCCAAGGTGCGCCGTCTGTACGACATCGCCAACGTGCTGACCAGCCTGGAGCTCATCAGGAAGGTTCATGTCAGAGAGGAAAGAGCCAGGAAGCCGGCCTTCAAGTGGCTGGGGCCCGTGAAATTCAGCAGCTCTGGAAATATGGGTAAGAGTTAAAGAGAAGCTCAAACACAGCCAGAAAACATCTGATCATCTGGACTTTACTGAAGGAAAAGTGGAAGAAAAGATCTGCTGAATGGAATCAGCCGTTTTTAAGCTTGAGTGGATGTAAAATGATAAACCTAATCAAACCTGGCTGCACTCACAATAACACTCAAGTGAAGAGGATTCAAAATGAGCTACTTTTAGTTATAAAGGCATGCAGCAAAACAAACTATTTCCTGTGACATTTCCAAGCTTGTCTGCAGTTCATGCAGGTGAAAGAGAGCAAAACTAACAGATAACAAGAAGTAGGACGCACCGATTGCAGTTTTCTGGCCAATCACTGATCTTCAAAAAGATCTGACCAATGACAATTTTATTTTGCCTGAAAGGTTGCTAAATGTAGTTAAGTTAAGGATTTACATTCTCGAAGGAATTCACATAGTTTTAGTAATGCATTATAACTAACATATAGTAAAGCTATCGTGAAATATGAACTCTATAATTACTTAGCCTTTATTTTAGAATAGTAAAACTGCTTTGCAGTTTTGCTCAGACATCATATCTCTTTAAGATAAATCAGAACCAAGCTATAAAAAACCATCAGAAACCGGCCACAACATTCTGATTGGTGCGTCTGCATCAGACATGCACGTCCAAAGCTTTACCCAAATTCCAGTGGCGTTGCACGTCTTTACTTTTATTTTTTGAACAGGAAGCACCTTGGATGTCGCGCAGAGCGAGGCAGCAGCGAACGAGGACTTCAGGAAAGCCAAGCTGGCCCGACATTCCTCCTTCACCATCACACCTGCTGCAGCCGGCGTGCAGCGGCAGGTCAGCTCCGCCCCCAGCAGCCCGCGCCACCACCGAGCAGGTACCAATCACACGAGGACTGGTTTTATTTTATTTGTTTTTTTTAGCTCAGAACATGAAATTAAATTTGATACTTCGCGTGCTGCAGGTATCCAGAATCAATCTTTGGATTACTCAAGAAAGACCGTGACCAACAGCTCCGTGGGTCAGCTGCAGTGTGGGGGCAGCACAGAGTGAGTTCATACTAAAACCTTGTAAAAGAATTTGTAATATTTCTTTTTTTTTTTTTTTTTGCTGCGCTACAACCAGAGCTCAAAGCTTTCTATTGAGATTTTACGAGACGAACCACCGGGAAAGAGTAAAGCAGAAGGAAAATGAGACCAATTCCCAATCGGGTTTTGATTTGGACTTTGACTAGGCCATTTTAAACATACCGTCTTGTTTCTGTCCAGCAGTTGCCCCGGCGTGCCGCTGTACGCCCAGCTCACACACACCTCCAGCAGCTCCCTGGCCCCGGCCTCCACTCACCCCACTGCTGTGGCCGCGCCGCCCTGCCCCGAGCCCCTCCTGGTCCCCCCCCCGCACTGCCTGGCCTACCTGCCCAGCCTCTCGCACCCCTCCGTCGTCATGCTCTACAAGCCGCCAGAGCAGCAAGAATGGGGGCCCGAAGGTCAGAGGTCAGCCAAGACGGAGTCTGAGGACGAGGGGAAGAGGAGAAGAGAGTCCGGTGAGGAGGAGGAGGAGGAGGCCGTGTTGAAGAAGAGGAGCAGATCTGGTTCAGAGACGTCTGAAAAGGTGAGGGGACAGTTTGTGGCGTTTTGGTTAAATCCTGTAGAGCTCTGCATCCTTAAAAAGTCTTCAATCATGCATCGAAAATTAATTAAAATATCTTAAAATTCATTAAAAAAAGAAAACAGTATGCTAGTCACAGGTCTTAAATTTCGTACCAAATGGTTTTAAAAAGGTTTTTAAAACGTCTTTATTTTGAATTGGTGAATCCTGCAGAAATCCTGTGTTTATGAAAGCGTCACCCTAAATCTCTGTTTTTGTTTCCGCGCAGACCGGAGCTCAGTCTCAAGGAGAAGCAGGAACGTTCTCAGAGACCAGCAGCAGTCCTGCTGTAACGTGCCCCTCCGGCCAGCAGAGGGCCACAGAGAGTGGTGCTGGCCGCAGCATGGGAGAGAACACACAGCCGTCACACTACCTCTATGTCCCCAACAGTGCAGGTAAAACATGCCACGCTCAGAAAGCAGGCATTACAAATATAAACTTACAAGAAGAAAGAAATCATAGGCTCCCTTCTTCTCTGTGTCTCTTATTCAGGGTTGAACAACTTCAACTTCCTTATCCCTGCTGGTCAGCCTGCAGCCAGCCTGTCTCTCCCTCCCAGCCGTGTTCCCACCATGGCTCTGCCGTACATCCTGGTTCCGTCCGCCGCGCTCTCTCACTACCCCCTGGTGGCTGGCGGCGTCCAGCAGCAGCAACCGTCCGATAATCCCGGCGGTCTGCGCTTCAGTCTGCCCACCATGATGTCCCCCGCCGCCTTTATGGTGGGGACGGCTCCTTATAGCGTAGTGGAGGCTTCAGAAGTCGGCTTGCAGCAGCACCTTCCATCGCCGGTCACTCCGGAACAGGGCAGACGCCACGTGTCGGCAGCGGGGACGCCGTGCTCTCCCTCAGGGCCCAGACAGAACCTTGGCGTTGGGACACCGGAACCTTCGGTATGGACCGGCTGTAGCCCTCTGTCTTTCTCTTTCTCCTGCTTCCATCTTCAAAGTCACTCGTACCAAATTATGGCGCTGCCACAACCACGCTTCAGCCAAATTATCGCTAGTATTTTTTGACAGTTTAACTTAATAAATAACACTCATACCTCAGCTCACATCTTTCTTCTGCTCTCTTGTCACAGACTCCACATACCCCCAAGGAAACCACAGCTTCCTCTTCCAAAGCGTTCTTCCAGACCCCAGGGACTCTGGGAGGTGTAGTGAGTGCCGTGCCAGCGGCTCGGAGAAGAGGCTCCGCCCAGAGGAGACTGGAAGTCGGCCACTGCGCGGTGCCATGAAGGGAGAGTTTGCGTTTGGGCAGAAACATTAACGAAAGCTTTTGGCGCTCACGTTTACTGGAAACAAAAGAGAGAAGAAATGTTTTAGCAAAAAGAAATGACTGATGTTTATTTTTTTACTATGTATCACTCTGAAGATATTAGCAGATCAAATATGCCTCGAGGTTAGATTCCAGGACATTTCACGGTAAATTAGCCAAGCAGTGTTGCCAATCTACTGCCCTCTTGTGGTGGGGGTTGGTAACTGCTGTTTTTTTTTTTAATTCATTCCCTCCCATACATGATCAAGCTACCTAATTTTTCCTATTTTATGTATTAAAGCCCAACTAGTATTTATACTTTAGCTAATATATGTTAATTACAGAAGCTGTAATAGGACACTTAGCTTTTTTTTTTAGCACTAAACATTTGTACGTAATATGCATCTAATTATAAAGAGATCTTTAGCTGGCCCCCTTTGTATTGTGTTACATGAAGATGGTGTAATAGGAAATCTGCTCGGTTAGTGGTAGGAACGACCTCGTTTAGACATTTCTGTACAAATCACTAAAGCCTTGAATGTTTACAGCCTTTCAAGTTTTTATTCCTCTTCAGGAGGAGGATGTTACTTATTTTATTTTCAGGGTAAACCTCAAAAGCCCAGCGCTAATACTAAGAAGGAAATGTGAAGATGCTCTCAGGTGCTTCAATACTGGTACTGAATGAAATGTATTTATATCAGAGTACTGTAACAGACGTCCAGGGGAATCGATCTTATGTGTTTTCAATCTTTGTTCTCACATATCCAGCAACCTTCCAGATACCTGTGTTGGATGTTGACAGCTGAGATAAGAATGTCGTCTTTAACCACTGTTTCTCTTTTTGGTCTTGCTTTCAGTCGACCCAACAGAAAACCTGGTGCTTATTCAGGACTTAAGACACCCCACTCTAACCAGTGGGTGTGTGGGTCTCCATTTTACAGTTTAATGTCAGTTATTAATATTCCTAAATAGCCATTTAAAGTGTTCATGAGCAGAATGTGTGTTGCTCTCTCACTGTAGCGATGCTCTCTATAGTTCTGGG
>CAEGAF010173420.1:0-24545 GCA_903067075.1 Micropoecilia bifurca
CGCCCCCCCCCGCCCCCCCCCCGGCCCCCGCCCCCCCCCCCCCCCCCCCCCCCCCCCCGCCCCCGGCGGAGGAGGAGGAGGAGGAGGAGGAATGCAGGATTGTGATCATAAACATATGCTGCAGAGTGGAAGGATGTTACCAAGAGACAGACATAGCTCAACACTTGGACACAAACTGGCTTGGATACTGAGAACGCTCTGTGAAAACATACCTAAACAGGGAGATGTAAGGCATGTCATTTTTTTTTTCTTTGGTTTTTAGCCTGAGCTTTACTCCCGGCTCAGCGGGATTCAAGTTCATACCAAAAGGAAGATCAGGGAGCAGAGACTCCCAGCTTGAGATTTAGCAACAGGGATCAGTGAGAGATGATAAAGTTCGGTCACATGTTTGCTTGACGTTAAGAAAAAGGCGCAGTTTCTTCCTCGCCGTACCGCAGCTGCAGCTACAGCCACTTTTGGTTTTTGCCCCTGTCAGTCCAGGAGCCTCTGCTGTGTACGGTGGCTCTGTGGAGTCTAGACGTCGGGCCGATGGGCCGTAATCACTCAGGAGGGTTTCGGTCCATCAGGTTTAGCCACAGAGGGTAACTTGTATCTGCAATCCTGAAATAACGCGACAAATGTCATGTACAGTTCAACTGGAAAACAAAAACGCTGCCGCAACCCGGTTGCATATCTGTGAACGTTCTTAAGCTCTTAGTTTGTTGAAGGTCTTTTGGGTTTATATTTAGCAATGAGTCGTCTTTGGTAGGAGGGATTCAGCAACCCACCTTCTGACTTGGCAACATTTGCCCTCTACTTTCCAGAAGTTCTGCACTTGAATTGTACAGGATATACTTTTTGTTTTCAGTTACAGTATTTCTAATGTGGTCATTGAGAGAAAAAAAAATCCCCACCATGTGTCAGTAACAGCCCAATTATTCCACACACACACAAAGAGTCCACAGCAAATTAAAATTAAGTACAGATTTAGGTATAGGTAGAAAACTGGGATTGAACTGGGATTGAAAACTGGGACTTCTCTTAACGCTCTTAACAGAGCGGTAAGAGAAGTTAAAGCAAAGAAACATTTACAAAAACGTCCCACTTTTGGATATCATACCAATGGAAATGGCTGGACTATCAGAGTCGGAGTCAGGTGTGTCTCGGAACGTTTCTGATAGAAATTAAAAGATTTCTCCAAGAGAAAGACCTGACTGTAAAAGTTCAAGTTTTCCCCCATTAAAACTTTAATGTTTAAGCTGATTAAAACATCACAAGCACTAAGGCTTCCACCACTGAAGACGTCTGCTGAAGCTTGTTTAAAGTTTACTTCAGAAGATTTGAACAGGCCAGTTAAATAGTAGGTCAGTAAATAAGAGGCTAAAGTTAAACTCTTAGCATAAATGATGTTTGGAGAAAGAGAAAAAAAAAACGGTTATGTTTATTAAAATCACAATGCCAAACAGTGATGTTTACTTCATATGGTTCTGGTCGACTTCATATGGTAGAAGAAGAAAAGTACCAGAATGTGAAGATGAAATCAGAGTGAATTTGGGTAAAATGGTCCCACATTGTACAGTCAAACTAAAAAAAAATCCACTGGAAGAATTAAAGATCAGAGTTCAAAGAAAAGACTCTGTGACTTTTTTAAGATTTATTCACCATTTGTGTGGAATATTTAGTCATAAATGTCTCCATCACTATGCATGTGATGAGTTTCTCTACACAGGATATCCAAGAGTGGTAAATGTCTGGTATGGTATGTATGGTGAATAGTTAATCCTTGACTGATTCCAGTACTTTGCCAAAAAAGTCTGTTGGAGGACTAGATTAATGTTTCCTTTGCATATGTTGTGTTAATGTGGCCTGGTAAAAAAATATCCAAACTAATAAAAAATGTTATATGTTCAATATGTAATCAACCCCTATATGACCTTTGTCTCTAAAACAGTTGAACAAAATCACATTTTCGTTTACATCAGTAATGTGTAGCTTTATGAACCAGTTACCCTCCAGCTTCATGTGCTGAAAACAGAAAGCAAATGATCTTCTTACTGGACAGTCGATGGGACTTTAACTGTGACGTTAGGAGCAGAGAGTAACTGCACAAAATTACACTAACAACTCGCTCACATAAAATATGTTGCGTTGTATCTCTCCTCCTAATTCCGTTTTTGTTCATTTACTGCACACTGTAAATTGTTAAATACGGCGTCACGCGTCCCTTTCCAAAATTGGACTCGGCCCGTTTTATTTCCCAGGCTGCTAAGCTTAACGATAAGGAGCAGAGTGGAATTTATGGCGGTTTCCACTGGCTAACCAGGCCGCTCCAATAGCAGCATCAATCAGGAGGAGAGGAGGCGGCTGAATGCTGCGAGGCCAGCGGCGCCTGCACTGCTTCCCCGCTGCAGAGCAGCAATTACGTCCCAACCTTCTGCTGGTCGTGTCTCTGCCATGTTTTTGCAGAAGGATTTCCACACAATGTTTGCCAGAAGAAAAAAAAAAGTGCATTTTCAGGAACTATTTTAGTGCTGCTGAAATTGTGCCTCCCAGTTTTTCTTCTTAGCACAAAGGAGACTTTTTCTGTTTTGTGTGGAGGTTTGCAGGCCTGTGATCTTCACCGTTCTGTTTAGGTGGGACTGCAGAGCTGCGGTAAATGTCGTCCCTTTCTTTGTTTTTATTGTATTTTAGACTTGGAATACATTTGCTTCATTAAGCTGTAAAAGCGATGGCTTCTTGCCATGCTGACAAGGAGGACTTGTACATAAATAATCAGCTTTTGGCAGCAGGACTGTTACAGGACTGAGGTGAGCCGCAGCGAGATGGAGGGTTTCCTGTTTTCTGCGAAACTACATAACAGATGTGTTAAAAAATTTGTTTTGCCATTAAAGTTTTAAGTAATGAGCAGGTTAAACTGGAGGAATGCACACTCCGCGGTTCCCATCGTCTCTTAGCTTGCAGCTGTGACTTTTGAAGTTCATTTGTTTAATTTTGCTCTGCATACATCACACCTTTTTTCATTTTAAATCTCTTTGTTTTTTTTTCCCCTTGATCCTTTGTGCTGTGGTTTTAACTCTCCTAATGCGCCATTAAAGTCATTAGCTGACACATGTAGTTGTTTTTGCATTTTCTTTTGGTTGTTATTTTGTATTAATAAAAGTTCTAATACTAATAAAATATGTATTTATGTGTGTTCGGATATTTTGCCGTTTGAAGTCAAATTTCTGTCGTTGCTTTCTTAAATTTTAGTTGATTTCAAATCTTGTTTTTCAAATCTTGCTTGTTTTTCTTCTCAATTCTTTGTAGTTCTGTAATTTTCCTTTTTGTTATTGTGCTTTCTTATTGCTTTGTAAATGTCAAATTCCTTTGAAGTCAACTCTTTGTAGTTTTTACAAACTCCTAAAGCTCTTTGTTGTTGTTTCATCTTGTTTAGTTTTTCTCTTTGATCTTCTGATCTGCTGCTATTTTGCACTTCTTTTTGGTGCTCTTTTTGCAATTTCCCCATATCGTGTTGTGATTTGTCAACTAAAAATAAGGATGTTTCTTTTTGCCATACTTTGAATCTGATTTCTTATTCTTTTTCTTTGTAGTTTGTGAAATTTTGTGCCTTTAAATTTAACATGTCTCTATTAAATATAATTTTAGCATCTGTGCTTTTAGCCACTGTCTTCCCTATTTTTGTTCTTTGGAGTACAGCCAATCAGGACAAAGTAAAATGAATGCTACCGCTGGATTGGCTGCTTTGTAAACGCCACCCAATAGCGTGTCAGGTAGCACTGTGCTAGAATTTCAACTTCTCAAGCTTGCCATGAATAATTTTAGAGTTATGTTTTGCAAATACTGAACCATAAATAGACGGAGCTCCGTTGTACTGATGATTGAAATGTTTTGGGGTAACATAGAGTAGTTGATTATTAGATTTTTATTTTTTTAAAAAAAGTATAGAAATAATTTCTGAAAATAAATATAAACGTCCAATGTGACATTGTATGCACTTGGATTAATGGGTGAAATTTGGAAAATTTAAACAAATGTATTTTCAGCTTTTAGCATGTTTGTACTAGAGGTTACTGCAAAGGTTGCTGTGTTTTATTAAAAAGTCTTCGTAGTTTTTTACTTCTTGTTGTCTTGAGGTCACTTCAACCAATTTGTAGCATATTTATTGCACTCTTTAGTGTCACATCTTAAACATGTTCGCATTATGAAAAGCCTGTAATGAGGGGCCCCTGAGGCCATGACTGAGCTGCCTTGTATGTAAATTCTCTAGATATTTTCAGTGTTTATGTCTGCTTAAATGCCAAAAAAATCTCCTAAGACTTCAAAGCAGTTTCAATTTTCTGTAAGCACAAAGAGGTCACATGAAAACTGTGCCACAGTATTGTTAATCAGCGAAACAAGAGCGCTCTAATTACATTCTTATTTGCGGCCTATTTAACCGTAGGTTGCCGTGGCCTTTTAATTTATCGCATGTCAATAGAAACTTGTATCAGGCGAAAGGTTTCAGCTGAACCATAACTTAGTAATTGTATTGCATCCTGTGCAGGTTTTATTGTTCCTTTCCTGGCACTGGAACACATGCGCATATCTCTTTAAGACCATGTAAGGTCTTTCTCCAACTCTGACCTTTGGCTTGCATGCCAGCAGTCGCACCAATGCTGTTCACATCCGCGTAGGTGTTGTTTTCTTCTTCTCTCAAATAAATCCTCCATTTACATTTATGGAATATTACAAACGCTAAATAACCAAGAAAAACCCACAATAGGCCACTTTGTTCTGCTTTTTGTTGACCATTTTGTGAAGAGACTTTCGGTCATGTGACATTATCCACATCGTGGTGCCACTGCAAACAGGAGAGGCCTGTAAACATCGCCTCAGTTCTTAGGGGAAAACAGGAGCCCCTGGGGTCGCATCTTCGTCTCAAGGGTTAAAAGTCCACGTCCAAAGCTGTTGAAAATATTTATGCTTCTTGCTGCCATCTGCCAAGCTCAGTGGCCTTGTGCTTGCAGTTCACTGACTCTCTCTCTCTCTTTTTCTCTCTCTCTCTTTTTTTCTCTCTGTCTCTTGTTGTAACTCAGGACATTTCCAACTTTAAATGTTCCCTTCGAGGATAAATGGTGAAAATTTGGTTCACGGAGTTCAAAAGTCACGGATACCGCGACCCCATAACGGTGACCAGAACTCAAGAATATTCTCCCTCAAAAAAAAAAGAAAAAAAAAATACATTACAGCTGTGCTAAATCACAGTAATTTGTCAATATTCGCAAAGGTTTAGTTATGTTTTTGGGATATAGATTACATTTTTCACATACAAGAAGTTTCTCTTTTGAAACAAGAATCACAGGAACTAGAAGTTGATTTTAAAACAATTAAAGATCAGTCTGGAAGTCACAATACCAAAAATGTGAAAACATCTCATTAAAGGCAATCTATTCAACAATTAATAAAAGGACTGCATTAATTCAGATAAGATGAAAATGTTTCCTTAATCTTTTTTATTTTTACATTTAATTTCTTATTTGTCTTAAACCTCAGATCCTTTCACCCTTACATAGAGTACACAGTTTGGGTGGAGCATCACAGAATCCACCAGGAGTTTTACTGTGAATCAAAGCAAAACAGTAACATTCTTTAAAGAAACGGTTTCAAAACATGCCAGTAAAGAAATCAGGTCCTGGGCCAGGTCAAAGTTCAGCCCTTGATCTCACTGCGGTGTCTTGGAACAGAATGTACCTACAGGAAACCTTTCAAAAACATCCCAGCTAAAAGTAAGACGTAGTAACTGTCTGTTTCCAACGTCACAGACTGGTAGATGTCTGCAAGAAATTATTTCACTTTAAGCTAAAAACACTTTTTATTCTCATATTCCATTGAATAGATAAACCATTGTGTTATTTTAAGTACATTTAAATCTCTTGAGCTTTTACATGCATATATTTGAACACAATAAAGGTCTCTATATTGATCAAAGTGTCCTAATTGTTTCATATTACTGTATTTTACGACAGCACTGATCATGTTAATAAAAGAAATCAAACCGCCAGACTCCACATCCTGTATTAAATGGGTATTTAATTCCTTTGTTTGCCACTAAGACGGCTTTTGTCTTTCAGGACTTTACGACTCTCGGGGGATTGCTTCAGACTTTGTTGGGTCCAGTCTGACTGCAGCAGGGCAGCCAAACAAACCAGCAGATCCATAGTCAGTAACTAATGAGCTGAGATGCAGCTGAGTGCTGGACATGAACTGGGTCTGCTGGTGAGCTGAAGGAAACCAGCCAAGCTTCACTCCTGTTACCTTCAGGCTGTGAAGAGTTGAATGGCTTCTTCTATTGGTTATTACTTTTAGCCTGTTGGTGTCAAAGGTGTGAAATTAAATTAAAATATATATTTTTTTATCTTTGGCTGCTCTAAAGTTAGGACCTTGGGGTAAGTGAGTTAAACCTCCAAGGCTGTTTGACAAAAAGAGATATAAGTGTAGAAAACCTGAGGTGATATTGAGTTATTAGAAAGTCCTTACATCTTTCACCAAAATGTTTCCTCTGGGAAATATCCAGCCTCACAATAGATAAAAAGCTCTTTCAGAACTTCAGGAAAACTGACTTTAGTCTCGATGTTTCCAGCTTTGGAAGCATTAAAAATATTAGCTTGCTTATCTACAGTATTTATTTATGTAAGGGTTTTTATTAAATTGCACACATTCAGCAACTAGGCAGCTGTGTCAACGTATATCATTCAGTCCACAATTATGAAACAGCCAGTAAACATTACAGTTTGCCAAACGTTTTCATCAAAATCACCAATGCAAATCAAAATGCTCCATTTACTACCAATCAGGTAGTAAATGGCTTTTAGTCTAGATAGGAACCCAGTGTTTTGGCTGGTTTGCAGTTTTCAGGACGTTTGTTCCAGATTTGTGGCACAGAGACTGAATGCTGCCTCTCCATGTTCTGGTTCTGGTTCTGGGGATGCAGATAAGACCAGAACCAGAAGACCTGAGAGCTCTGGAAGGGTTGATACGACAACAACAAGTTTTTAATGTTTTAAGCTAACTAAGCGGCACAATAAGCAATAAATAAATTAATCACATGATAAATGAAAAAAAAATTGTGCAATAATTCCCATTTGCATGCTTGTTTGTGTGGTTAGCTTGTACTTTAAAGATATTCTGATCTTTAAAGTCAACATTATGAAAAAAGCTACAAGCATTTTACAACCTGTACAAAGTAACTAGTGCATATATTTTTTTACAGAAGTCCTAGCTGACAGTTTTACCTGTTTTCCTGTCTTAACTTAAATATGACTGTAAATTAAGTTTTGTTGAGACTACACAGTACATTTTATTTGCTGTTTTGTCTGTTTTGTTGAATTATTTTGGGTCTAAAATGTCTTCCAGTTCCAGTGTTAAGTGGAAATAAAAGTTTATTGACTTTGTTAGGGTGTACTTGCATTGTAATGGTTAAAGATGGTCTCAAAACAACAATATTATCATTTATCGCAATAATTTCTCAGACAATTTATGGTTCACCAAGATTTGTTCTCAATATTGGCCCTAAAGCTGATAAAAGCATTTTTAAGTCTATTCTGAACTACAGCGAGCTGTATGTGAATTTAATATAAAATATAAAAAGACAGGAGAGTGGAGAACAAGACAAGAGTTGGACGGACACACTGAGGCTGACATCAAGATAGAGGACTAATCTGTCCACAGGCTGTGATTTAAACCCAAGGTGAGCCTCATGACATTTTGAGCTGATTAGGAATTTCACCAGCCTTAGCCTTTTGTGTTGTGTCAACTGCTTTGACATTGCACTATGCAGTTTCATTATCATGCAGTCACATCTAATAAGGGTGACCATCCTCCAACCTGGTGAGGAACAAGAAAGGGAAAAAAACCCTGACCCCTTTAATCCACAGTGGCCTGGGAGGAGGGCTAAGGAGACAAATCAAGCCTGTAACCGCTAGATAAGTGCAACTGGGCTTTTGGCCCAGAACAAATTGCATTACTGTCACATTATGTCCCCAGTATGCATGAATTAAGCAGCGGCTGGACGACTCTCAACCCTTCCTGTCTTACTCCCTCTCCTTCCCCCCCCAAAAAAAATCCTTCTCCTTTCTTTTTATTATTTATTTTCCACCAGGAGGGAGAGACGGGCCCCATTCACTGACTTTCTGCTCCTCTTCCTGTCCTATTTGCATGGGGAACAATCTGACACTTTCTCCGAGCCGCTTCTGGAATGTGAGAATTGCTCTGGGAGACGAGTGCGGTTAGTCCATGGCCTTTCGCTGCTGATTCAAGCATTGCGAGTTGATGGGTGGGGGTTGATTTCGTAGTCAGAGTGACTCTTCAGCTGACTCTGCAGATATGCCTTTCTTTTTTTCCACTCAGGTCAAATGTCAGCTTTTTGTTCATTCTCGGAGTCGAGCATCCAACTCAAAGTGGAAAAAAGCTGTTGTTGCTTTGTAAGCAAGGGGGGGGGGGGGGACAGCCAAAGACTTCTGGGAATGCGCTTCCTTGCTCTCCCACCGGCAAGTCTAAGAGCTCCGAGACCTGAAGTAAAGCGCTTTATCATGCTAAGACTGACATGTTGTCCAAACATATTAATGGTGAAGTACATCCCTATGGTCACTCTGCAAAGTGGACAAAAGCAGAAACAACCCTTCGGGGATGGAGCTGTCTGTCTCAGTCTCGTCCTTCCAGCACGTGTCCCCTCTTGTGTCCAGACTTGGCTGCTGATGAAGTCTTTTAGGTAGACAAACATTCCCTCGGAGTAGTCCAGAGTTCAGGAAAGTCACATCCTCGAGACACATGTGCGGCCGAGATAGGAGTTGGGCTGAGGGGGGCCGAGCGGCGCAAGGGGAAGGGCAGAACAATACAGAGACACACACCGCGCTTTCGACCGTCCACGTCTGTCTAATCGTTTGTTTCCTGAGTGATTCAGCCGAGGGATGACACAATGAGGTAGGAAAAGAGAGTTCAAATCAGCACGCATCGGCTTGCTATTTAAAAAGCGGGAGGGGAAATCGGACCGGCATGCAGCAACAATGTGAGGCACCACGGTGCCCGTGCGGCACACATCCTCGTCGTCTCATCCTTCTTTCCTCTCTCCTGCCATTAGCGCTGAAAGCAGACTATTCTTAGCCACAGGTGAATTATGGATGAGATGAAAAGCTCATAATGATATTTAGCTGATCGAGTATCGCGCCGAAATGCCACTTAAAGTGTGATACGGCTCGCTGGGACGGCGAGCTTTCCTCGCTGACCTCTTCCCCAAGGCGCTCAGCGAAGCTACCAGACGAGGTAGAGAGGTGGTGGTGGTGGTGGTGGGGGGCTGTTGTTGGGCGGAGGGTGGAGGGGTTCATTTCATCGAGGCGGCTGAGCAGACGAGATATGAGGCAGCCAGCGTGGATGACACACAAACAGCCGTGGTCAATGGGGGCAACCAGCAGGGAGAAACACTGTCTGGGTGTAGATAATAAGCTTCCGCCTCGCCTGGTTATTGCACCACGACCAATGGCAGATCCACCCCCCACCACTGCCACCCCTGGAAACCCAAATCCTCTGTCACTTAAAGGCAGAACCGACCCATCGGTGTCCAACACGTGACTCGGCCAGGTGTGTGTCCTGGTAATTTGGAATTTTATGGCTTTGACTTTTTGCTGAATTTTAAACACGTCTCAGGGAGAACTGGGTTACAGCCTCATAGAAGGGACAGATAAGAGTCCAACAGTCAGCTGTAAATGTGAAGTTCACACGTGCCACTAATATTTTCCTGGCTGGATGTACAAAATGTCACCTTTACAAGGTTATGCACCTTCGTCAGATCAGCGTTATCTATGAGCGAGACATGATGTATTTCCTCACGCATTGTTCGGCCTATCTCAAGTCTTGACCCTGACACAAAGCAGGTCAAACAAGAAAGGGCGCAGTTGCATTTTCAACAATGACATTAATCATTTTCATACAACAGTTGAGGTTCAATGGTCTCTCTCCTTTCACATAGAGATTGGAGCAGTTCCAATCCTATGTGGATACGATTGGTTAAACAACGGAGAAGACATTCACAAACCTAATCTTTGTATTCCTTTGTAGGCATTGTGCAAAGGCTGAAAAAGCTGTCTGTTCATGAGAAGCTCAGGAGTTTACAAAGAGGTTAAACCTGATCACCAATCCCAAGAGGATGGCGATTTCCTAAAGGATCTAAATTGTAATTAATCCAGACAAGAAACCAGGAGTAAAGGTTGTTTCAGTTGACTTAGACTGAATCAATGCAGCACCGTTGTCACTTGATCATTCATGATAAAGGATTACTGGCAAAGTCTGTGACTCCATGACCTTCCTTAGATTTGATAGACTTTTTATCCATCTATCTTCCTTTTTTTAGATGTACAGGTACATCTAAAAAAAATTTGAATATTGTGAAAAAGTTCAATATTTTTGCCATGGATTTGCATGGATTTATAACACATATTTCTATAATTTGGATGATTGTGACTTATGAATAATGAAAACGCAAAAGTTAATGTCTCTAAAAACATTAATATTACATAAAATTGATAAATAAATTTGCATAAAGTACTGGCAATGAGGCCATTAAGGTGCTCAGGAAGCCCACGTCGCAGTGGTTGCAGCTTTCAAGATGTCTTCATTATTGGATCTGGTGTTTCTCATCTTCCTCTTGACAGTCCATGGAGTCTCTCTGGGGTGGAAGGTCCGACTAGTTTGCGGGTCAACTTCACACAGGAACACCATGGCCAGCTTTTGGTACCTTGTAAGTGAGGCCAGGTGCCACAACCTGTTGGAAAATGAAAATGTCTCCTTAAAGGCGGTAAGCAAACCGAAGCATGAAGCTCTCTAAAATGTCCTGGTAGACGACTCTGTGGACTGCAGAAAACCCCGAAGACCAACACCGGCAGATGACATGGCTCCATCACGGACTGTGGACACTCATCTCAGACTTCTAGCAACATGGCTTCTGTACCTCTCCACTCTTTTTCCTCTTCCTTCCTCAAACTTTACTTTTAAACCACTGAGGAAAAGTCCTGTTCTTTTCTCTACTGAGTTCAGGTAAGATGCATCAGACAGCATCTGACATTGTCTCTGGTTCACGAGTGGCTTGACTCGAGGAATGTGTGGCACACAGTTCATTGAATCCTGTTGCAGTGAAATTTATCCAAGTTTCAGCCCTTTGACACATTTGGCAGATTTAGCATGAAACGGAGGATTAATCAGTGGAAAAGCACTTCATGCCTGTTGTTGTGAACGGTGGAGAATCCGTAACCCTGCAGGCCTGTTTCTTCTCCAAAAGGCCCTGGGAACCCTATCAGGGTGCATGGCATCATGAACCCTGTGAAATACCAAGACATTGGAAAAAAACACACACACAAGATACAAAAATAACCTTGCAGGGCCCCAGACATAAATCATATAGAAAAACTATGTGGTGAGCTGAAGAGAAAAGCTCATAAGAGAAGACCCAGGACTCTAGAGAGAGTGTGTAAAGAAAATACAGTATTTTCCGCTGCATGCTCCAACCTTGTGATATTGTGTAGAAAGAGACTAAGTGCTGTCATATTACCAAAGGAGGGCGTATTCAGAGCAGCACTACCAACAACTGTGCAAAAACAGGCATTCCTTAAAGTGGATTATTTTCCCCCCTGTGAGTAAATGTACTCAAATTAAGCATTCTGTTTTGCTTGCAGTTTCAATGTGAGAATATATGGCGCTGCAATAAAAAAGCACATTTATTTTAAAGCTTTCTACAGATCTTAACCAGGGTTGCCAATAAAAGTTTCCAGTACTGTATGCGTGTTAATTACCTCCTGCGGGATTTTACCCATGCAGGTATTGCCACTTTGAAAGCCTGCCTGCATGCCAAATGCAACACGACCCATGCAGGTGGGGCCCCGCGTCTCCCAACAGGCCAGCTCTCAAGGTGTACAGCAGTTATGCACCAAGAAATGTTTCCTCGTGAAAACTAGGAACATCTCAAAGGCAGCGCTGTAGATTTCTTCATCGTACATGGAAGCTTCACATCAACATATTTTTAAACAAATGCCAAATTTCAGAGAAATATAACCCAAATAGAAAAAGTAGTTCTTTCACTTGTTTAGAGAAAAAGATACTCAAAAGAACACAAGTAATTTTCCACTTGACCCAAATAAATGCTTGTCTCAACTGAAGTGGCGACATTTGCCATGAAGTGTTTACAAAAATTGGCAATAGATCTTTAATTTTGCAGTCTGGTCTTCTTTATTTTTATTAAGTCAAAACTTGTTTAAGCTCCTCTCACTATATCTCATGTGGATTTAAGTCCAAACTTTGACTGAGCCGCTGCAAAATCTGTATTTTGCTTATGCTTTGTATCATTGAATATGCTTGGTCCTAAAGTTAGGTAATCATACCTGGACATTTTCCTTCGTGATGTTTTTCTTTGCTCTCTTGGAGTGCATATGTGAATGCCAAATGGACCTAACAACACTCTAAAAGCAGGAAGTGAATGAAAGTGCATGGCATTCTGGGTAAATACAATAAAACAAACACACAGGTCTAGCCCTAGGAGGAGAAATGACTCCTTATCTTTCACCAATGACAAAAGTGAAAATCATACAACCATTAAAATCTGACGCCACTCGATTCAATGTCTTCTTCAGAGGTTTTTACATTGTTTCCTTTATCCGTTCTTGGTGCAGCGCCACCACAGGCAAGGAGTGGAACAGTTTTTTCAAAGAATTTGGTTGGTTTGACACAGAGAAGCATGAAAACGAAGCGCATCAGCTGAAAATGTTGTAATTGTTGCAATTTTGGTCTCCACTCAAAACCGAGTGGAGACCAAAATCGAGTATATATGGTGACAGTGTTTAAGATCTTTCAGCCTACTTCATGTTGTCAGTCAGGTCCTTCTTCAGTGATTCCTGGCAGGAGTCAACACTTAAGAGTTTCTAATCAAATCGACTAAAACAAAAATGGTTATAGGGTCACTTTTTGACGTACATCATTTTGGATAATTTATTCCCTTTATATATAGAAAACCACAATTTGAGAACATTATTTTTCACTATTTAAAAATAGGTGGGGGAACTATAGAAACCTCTAAGATGAGAAATACTGCAGCACAGAATGTGAGTCGCGCTGTTGAACATTAACGGGGATGAAAACCCGTTTGAACGTGGATTTGTGAAGACTTGTGAAGTGGTTTTTAAAGGGCCTAAAGAAGTCACATGCTGTTGGATATTAAATGTTTTCACAGCTTCTTTTCATTGCGGTGGCGCATAAATTTAACATGACAGATACTGGAGAGAGTCTGGTCTGCCCTTCACTGGCGTCCCCTGGAAACAAGAGGAACACAACTCCTCTGCAGTTTAATTCACACCATGTTACACACGTTATTATCTGTGTGGAAATAAATCACACGTTCATACTGTAAATACATTTACCCAAGGAGTAGCTGGGCGCGCTGGGGGAAACGCTGGAAGGTTACCGCCACAGAACACGATGAAATCGAACCTCCAGAAATGCTAATAATATTAAAAATAATAGGAACACACATGGCGCTGGAAGCGTCGAAACGAAATCGAAGGGTATGGAAGAAACCCTGCCAGGACAAAGAGCCGCGTCCCTCGCAAAGCAGCTTTTTATTTACGAGCTCTCATTAGCAAATGACTTTCACACGGCCCTGTACGCCATAGCCTCACGTTATACCGTAGAGAAGAAAATCCACCATTCCATCCTGGAAAAT
The DNA here is from genome assembly GCA_903067075.1 of Micropoecilia bifurca. Classification (NCBI taxonomy): domain Eukaryota; kingdom Metazoa; phylum Chordata; class Actinopteri; order Cyprinodontiformes; family Poeciliidae; genus Micropoecilia; species Micropoecilia bifurca. Next base: position 13,715 of record CAEGAF010173420.1, read on the forward strand.
ATAATCATAAATGCTGCGAGTTCTCAGGGTACTGTAAAAAAATGTTAGGAAAAAAAAATCCCCCGGTGTTCATCCAAATCGGCATAATTAACCTGCAGGAGAGAGCGCTGAGTTTCATTTCTTTACCGCCCACAGGCACCGCGGCGGGCATCTGTTCAGAGAAGGGCCCCGTTTAAGGACCCCGACCCCCGATGCGCACAGACCGACTGGCTCGCGCCGTTCCGCCTTAGCAACGGCTTCGACATCAAAGAGTCGCCCGCCTGCTCAGAAAAACAATAAAATATGAACAAAGGCGTGGTGAGCTGTGTCTCTCTCTCTCTCTCTCTCTCTCTCTGCTTGGAAATGCTGCTTTCAGTTTGTTAACATTTCATCCTGAGTGTCTGACGGACCGCAGCCTGGCAGGTGGAGACAATGTCTCCTCTGGACGCCTCGGTGGAGGAGCTCTGACGTTTGGTCCTCTACACACACCAACAACAGAGTCGCTGTGGTGAAAACACAGACGCTACATGGCGTCTCAGAGGGCAACGCATCGGGAGACGTCATCATCAGAGGGTCGCTCTGGATGGAAACTTTGAGTTGGCTTTTGAGTGGGCTTGTATGTGATCTATTTAAACCAAACGCCTTGAGATAATTGTTTATTTCACTCTAACTCAGACTCCGTTCACTTGGAGGCCATTTTAGGTGTTTGCTGTCCATCCAGACAAAGGAGCTGAGTGAGGAAGTCGCAACATTCCGGGGATCTTTTTGAGGAGGGAATAACTTTTTAACATGATGTAAAGCTAAAAATAAAAATTTATTTTACAAAACCTCGCCTTTTAAACAATAGTGCTGAAGCTCTATTAATCTATCACTCCCTCAAGATCATAAATTTGCACCATTTGCTGTTTATTTGTGTGTGTGTGTGTGTGTGTGTGTGTGTGTGTGTGTGTGTGTGTGTGTGTGTGTGTGTGTGTGTGTGTGTTATTCTCTAGCATTGTCACAGGGCCACTGGTTAACCAAATGCCTTGAGTTACCTACTACATCCTTTTTTGTTGCACCTCAACCCGCCTTGTGGACGCGCAAACGTTTACAAAAATATACTGTCAAATTTTTTTCCTGACTTTAAGAAAGCCAGAGATCCAGAAGTCATCAAATGTGGAAGAAGATCCTCTGGATCACCATCCAACAGAACGACGACCCCTAAACATGCAGCAGCTCCAAATGACGTGATTGTCATTTGGATTTAATGACAATCACGTCTTAGGATGGCCCAGTCAAAGTCCAGAACAAAACCTGCAATAATCCGATTACGTCTATTTTTTCCACTTTACAATTATGTAATATTTTCTTAACTCCTGCCTAAAAATCACAAAAATCATATTTATTTTCTCAACTTTCTTGATGTCACTTTTATATATTTCTCTCAAAAACTAATATCATTTATTTAGCCTTTTGTTTTTAATTTGATGGCTTTTCAGAGCGTGAATACTTTAATATCCTGCAGGATGTCTCTGCTTCATGCAACTGTTGAACTCCCCTCCTCCTCCCTCCGCCTTAACTTCCAGAAAGAGGCTCTGTGTTTACTTTACGACCTGCTTTTCTTTTTAAAGCTTGTCAAAACCAAGAGGCAAACCGCAGCAGCGCGGCTGCAGGCAGCTGTAGTGCATAAAGTTCAAAAAGCAATTAAAAATAGATTTTACAGAATCCTGTAATGAAATGGCAGGCTGCATCTTAAGGTTCCCTGTGACAGCTTTTCTATGTTTAAAGAATGTGCCGAGATAACACAGCGCTCCGAAACAGAGAGGGGGGAAAAAAAATCAAAAGAAAATGACAAAACTGTCCATAAAAGAGTTATGGCTGAAAAAACAATCGGGTGACGCAAGACAGCTGGAGGAAGGCAGGAAATGAGCAAATCTGCGTGAAATTCAGCTTCACGTGTTTCCATCAGCCACACAAACACACCTTCACAGGACCCGATGATGTGTGTGCACCAGTCATCATTCTGTTAATGTTTTCTCTTTTGTTTGCAGATCTGTGCAGATAGGAAGTGACAAAGATCACTTACATTACTTTGGCCCCTGTGGGCCCTTAGGGGCCCATCTAGAGATGCAGCAACGTCTTTTTTTTCCTCTCTCCTGTTGATGTCATAGTCCTGAAGAGAACAAAGCGAGAGTGTTTCCTGTTGATGTTAGGATGCTAGTGGCCATCTGTGTGTGCAATACCCCCACCACACACACACACACACACACACACAGACACACACACATATATAAAACATAAACATAACACCCAGCTACTGCACCTTCAGCCTCCCTCTGAACCGAGTCCCTACATGGGGATGCACTATGTCGGCTTCCTGTCCAGCACTGCAGATCTCACCTTGCTGCAGCTCCCAGCGTGGGCTTGAATATTCCCAGTGAAAGTGCAGAGAGGTAATGGAGCAGAAGCATGAAGCCTCTCACCGACCAATCAGGCTGCAGGATGGGGAACATTCCCTGGCTTTAGGCTGAAGCCTGGCTGAGTGGAAAGACTCGGACTGGCTTTGTGTTTTGATGCAGGTTCATTACGATTGTCGAGGGTTTTAGAGCAGGTCAGAAAACTGAAAGATTTAGTTTAAATAAAGTTGCGGAGTATTTTGTGTAAAACATGCACATCCATTCATCTACCTGTCAGTCATCCATCCATCACCCAATCCAACATCTATTCATTTGTCCATACATCCGTCAATCATATAATCTAATATCCATCCATCCATCTTCTTCTCACTGTGTTTTTTCTGTCTCCTGTATTTAAAGCTAGACTTTTATAGAACTATCTGACTTGAATTCAAGGTGATTTTTCAGGTCAAACTCTAATAAATTGGTCTATAAAGCAGCTAATAACCGTGGAAATGAAAGCATGGAAAACCATGGCGTTTGAGTATAAAGAATGACTGGGAACTTTGCTTAGAACAACATACTCACTCTTGGGGACCTGAGGCCACACAGCAGCAGTTACCCTTTGTTACTGTTCGTTCCTGGAACGGGCTGGAAGCTCAGCTTGAGAAGCTCTTAGACGTGATGAGGTCACTGCCGTTACGAATGAGCAGAGAGGGGAGAAAGACGCGCGAGGGAAGTTCTCAAGTGTTCGAAATGTTGCATCATCCGCCCTGCAGCGCTCGCTTCCGATCGAACGCTCATTTCATTGGCTGTTGTGACAGGAAGTGTTCGGACAGACACCGTCCTGCTCCCTCTGTAGTGTCAGATAAAACGTAGCCCTGTCTGCACAGACGTGACCCCAGGCGGCCCCCGACCCGCCTCCGACCGTAAATTGATGTCTTGGCGGCCTCTCTCTTTCTCTCTCTCTGTTTCTCTCTTTCTCTCTCTCTCTCTCTCTCTCTGTTTCTCTCTTTCTCTCTCTCTGTCTCTCCTTTGAGCTCCGGTTCGTCCCAGCCTGTGTTTAGCTACGGAAGGTCACCCGCGCGTGCGTGCGCCTCGTTTTGCGCCCGGTATCTGGGCGTGTGAGAGCACAGCTTGTCTCCTGCTGTTGACTCTGGCTCGGTGACAGTCCGAGTGCCATGTGGGAGTCAAGGCCCCCACCTGCTTTTTTTTTCTTCTTCTTTTTCTCTTTTTTTTGTGTGGGGAAAATGAATATTAATAATTCAAAAGGGAGGGATCTCGATCTAGGCGGCTGTTAAGCGTTTACCACCAGATGAGCTGATATTGCCTCTGCATGAAAGGCCACCAGCAGGCAGAAAGGCAAGAGAGGAAAAACTGAGGCTCCTCTAAAAGGCCCCCCTGAGGTTCCTACCATCGGCTCAGCTGGTGTGGTAGATTTATATTGCTTTGAAAAGACGAAAACAAAACCTTTCACAGCTTCCAGAAGGCGGCGGATGTTTATCATGAAAACTACTAAAAACAACTCAATCCTCTTTCCAAAGGGGAAGCATTGTGTAAGATGGACTTTTATATATTTAAAGATTTACATATAAAACATATCTGGAGTGTTGCCTTGATTCTTTCATTCATGTTTGAGAAACCCATAATTCTCTCGTGGCAACCATTGTGTTTGTATTTTCCAGGGACATAGTGTCTCTTCATAGCAAACAACTGTGTTACCTTCAGTTGTTTTAAAATGCTACCTATGTCAAATACGACAATCTGACTTCATAATTTAACGCCTTGAAATTGGGTCTCTGTCTCTTTAAAAACTCCTCTCTTTCTGAAACATCACCTTCAGGAAATCATCACATCACTCCTCTAATAACCATTTAACAACGTTTGTACCAGCTTTTCACTGAGCGGTAGCTCCTACTAATGAGTTCAGCAGATGGTGTTTGCTAATTGCTACTGGCTAATCTGAAGGAGCCGAGTGAGTCGCAGTTGAGGTCGAAGCTTGGAAACTGCAGCTCAGAGGAGGAGCTGCATCCCGAAGGTGGCACTAAGTTTATGTAGGCGTTTTGAACAGCTGAACGGTTGCCATGGAGACTAAAGGCTTTCTCAAGCATGCATGAAAGAATCAAGGCAATACTCCAGATGAGGGAATAACATAACATGATGTAAAGATCAAAAAAGTTTATTTTAGGTAACACTGCCCCTTTAAAACATTTGCTTGTTCTTCTATTGTTTTTAGCCAACGCTATCAGTAACCATTGTGGAAGATCCATCTGATGTCAGATTAAACAACTATATCCCATACTTTTTTCTTTTTTTGAATTTGTGAAAATTCAGAAAATTTTACAAAGCCCTGCGTTACAGAAATGCAGAGCTTTGCGTTCGTTTACTATAAGTTCTCTGTGAAACACAGACAGGCGTTTGGACGTAACGCGATAAATGTGAAGGAGTTCATACATGTCTCCTCCACCCTACAAAAACGATCCCAATTCCTTTCTTTTCTTTTCACTCTGGCTGAATTTGCCTTAATTAGACGTTATTTTCCGAGCCACCAGAGGCAGGTGCCAAACAAGAACAAGAGCCCCCAACCCCACGGCGATGAACCGACGGTGAAGGAGGTTGGCTTGACCTGTTGTTGAGTCGCAGGGTTTTCATGCTCTGATCCCCGTAGTGAAGTGGGAGGATGTCTAATCGAAGTCACACTGCTGAGTCTTGATACATCTGCTTTCACCCTGCTGGCACACAAACCACCCTAATCTGTCTGGGTGATGTCACACAGTGGCAGCTGTAGTGGGTCACCCTCACAAAGCTCGGAAGCGAAAAGACGAAGATATAAAAAAAAAAGAACACACTGAAAAATATAATGTGTGATCAAGTAGAGTTTTGTTAGACTGCATCTCAAGGTCACTTTCTTGTTTCGGTCTAATGTGAGCTTCACCACTTAATTCCACCTGAACCCAGCAGCAAACACTGAGATGTTCAGCAGAAGTTCTGTCCACGACACTTCAAAGAGCGTGATTTATTTAGCAAACATACTTCAGTGTAAAATTTAAACAATAAAATAAAATAATGGGGTCTCTACTGTATTGGTTTGTGGCATTGTGTTACGATTGCTACAAATGTTTTTCAGTGTAATGTCTGCCTTTCATCTCGGTGGCATTCAACGTTGAGTGAGTCTATTCTCACCATATCACCTTGGTAAACGTCTAACAGTTTAATTAGTTTAACATTCAACAAAATCAGACTGCTAGAATCTTATTTTCCATTTGCCAAACTATTTCTTGGCATGAGAGTCACCACTTAAGGGAAGTACTATTCCCCATGCGATGAAAGCACACGCTCAGTCTGCTCTGACTAAAATCAAAGCTAGTTATTTACTGTTGTTTCTGTTTTACGACTTGACTTCTGATTACGGGCCATAGCCCATAAACAAAAGAGCAAGGCACCAGGTCCATGCTGCTGAAAGCTGTCCTCAGTAGTGGTGGAGGTGGTTTGGACTTCCTTTAGGATGCATCCTAGAGGAAGTCCCTTTGCAGGTATCAAAGTCCATCAGGCAAGGAAACAATCTGGGAACCTCAAAATGTGCTTGAGGAGCTATATGTACCAAGTCAAGTCCTCGATATCCGCTAATCTGAAAAATTTAGATGCATCCCTGATTCTACCAAAGGCTGTTTTTCTTGGTCTTTGCTGCTGGTGTGTTGGAGAAGGGAGACATGTAAAAGCTGCAGGATAGTAGATCTTAAGACGGACTTGAGCTACACCTCATGGATGAATTAAGATCCCTTATGCATAGTAAGACATTTTTTGTTGTTGGGCAATTAAACTTATTTAATATGTAGATAAAAGCAGTCTGTTGGAATTATCGGTGAGTTAACGTTTTTGATTTAATTTAAGGATTTTGGCAGCTTTGGCACTCCATACATTTTCATGTCAACAGATTCCAGTAATATCTTCTCAACTACCGATCAGTCTAATGACATTGCTGAATACATAGGGTGTTGGGCCTGTCACCGTAATCAATATTTTGATCCTTCTATACATTGAGTCAGAGGTTGAGAAAACTTGCAGTCCTGAGTAACTCAAACATTTCAGCCAGCGCTTCATGTGGACGTTTGAACCCCTTCTTGTGTCTGGTGCAGATTGGAGGCCTATTTGAGACATATGTTTCCTTAAAGGAAACATTTTTGTGCGAATGCCGAGCTTCATTCGAGGGACACGCAACACCGTAGCTTAATGGAAACAGCTTGTGCTTAAATGGTTTGTCTGCAGGGCATGAATTATACAGAAGGTTCCTGCCCAACAATCAAAAGTAGAATTAGATTAGAATGCTGAACGTCGAGTAGCTAAAGTTTTCCATAAATGGAAACATTGCTGTTGCTAAAAGGCATCGATTGGAATTTTTCAGTGTAAGTAAGTACAGCGATTTACCAACATCTTGAGTGTTACTGGCATTTGGTGTAATAAACTGCTACATTTGTTGAACATTTTTTTACATGATTTCTTATTGTTTAGAGAGTACATATCCTTTATTGGAGAAATTGTATTTATTCCATTTTTGGGAAAAAATTCCAGATCTGAAATGTACATCAGGAAGCATGCTCTTTGTATGTTTTGCTTTTTGCTAAGTAAATAATGTGTATTTAATTACCCAAATGTCAGAACAGCAATAAAACAAAACTGCAATTTCCAATTACACATTCAGTTATGCTAATGCTACATCCTGACTTCAATTTGTAGAGATGTTATGCGGTGGACCAAAACAAAGTAGTGTGTATTTGTGAAATAAAAGAAAATTAAGACATGGTTGTTAAACCATGTTTAGCAAAAATAAATAAAAAAATAAAATTAAATATGTGGCATGAATTTGTGTTCAGACCCCCAAAGTCAATACTTCTTAGTTCCATCGTTGACTGCAGGTCTTCAGTATGTAATGAATAAAGTTCTTTCCCCCATTCTTTTTTGCAAAGTAACTATGATGGGATGTAGCACATGCTACAGACAAAAGTGTTCTAGTTTTGCTTCAGATTTTCAATTAAACTCAGATCTAGACTGGACCATTCTAGATATTCTCATACCTTGGTCTTGATCTCATTGTAAAGTCATTATCCTGTTGGACGATTAGCATTCCCTTTCTTGTCCAACTGAAGAAAAGCATTCCCATTTTTTCCCCTTGAGCAACGTGTGTTTATGGTATTTTTTTCTCTGCCACACGTGTTTTGCACATTGGCCTAAAGTTTGATTCAATGTCTGAGCAAAGTTTCTTCCTATTGCACATAGAAAGCCTTGTGAAGCTCCAAGTCACCGTTCCAGTGACTTGTCATTAGTTGACACCTTTCTTACTGAGGCAGGTGTTTCCTGCCATTATGCTGCATTCATAACTTAACAAGGGTTAGGTTTACAGGTCAGCACCACCTGATTCTGCCGTTTCCCAGGGAACCTTTGAAGGAAGTATGCAAACTATTTCACCTTGTTGCAAAGGTCGAAATCTTTGGTAATTAGGTCTATTCGGGTACCAAGTGATTTGAAGAGACAAGCCAACCCGAGTGAAGTTGAAACTGTCGGATTGGGTTCTTAACAAGACTTTCAATCCCCTGTTTTGTACTTCTTGAGGGAGTAAACTTAACCTCGACCCTAAAGGAACACCCGAGATTTGAGAGGAAGCAGGGGAGAGTTAGGGGGTTTCCAGGAGAGTTTGGCTGACGGACTTAATTCAATAAGTCAGAGGATGTTTTTGAGAAGCCAGACACGGACGATGAGCTGGATTGATCTCAGATTTATAGTCCGTACAAGCTCGACACCACATAATGCTCGGATAATTGCCCCTAGAGCCGCACAGGCAGCTGCGCTTCTCCTCACGCCCAAACACAAGACGTGCGCACGTGAACAGCCACTCCGCTTAGCATGCTCTCTGACTCCCTCCCTGTGCTATCGCCGAGCTTCAATTTCAGCAGTTTGCACAAATCCATATTAAGCCGCGATATGTCTTTGGGGCCTGGCTCTGGCATTCTTGGCGCCTTCAGCGGCGAGGAGATGAGAGTTGACCTGTTAAATATTAATGCCGGACCAGATGCCCGACTGGTCGCTGGCATTTATCTTAACCTGCTCCAGCAGGTGTGAGCCCAGCGGGCCCCAACGGCGTTCCGGGAGGAGCGCTCAACCTCTGGATCATTTGAAGGCGTTAAAGGATTATATCTGCGCTGGACCCAGACTGGACCAATATGCCCCCGAGGGGAGAGTGGGGGAGGAGGGAACGGGGGGCCGGCGGGAGGGAGAAATGATTGTGTCTCCTCTTGTGAGTGGGGAGAGATGGATGGGGTGTGGAGGCGCGCCTGGGCAAACACTCCCCCGCTGTTTGCCTCCCTCATCCCGTCAAACTCCCAAGGGCAAACGGGGGAATGGAGCCGGCTGCAGCTGTCTGCAACGAGCAAGAGTGTGTAAGGGAGTGCGAGCGGTTCAAGTTGACCTCCGTGGCCTCGACATAAGTAGTAGGGAATCACCACCAACAAACTTCCCTCCTGGGGCTCCTGGGCACTGGCCTCCATCATTACTCCCTTGAGATCCCCATGCGGCAGCACAGCCCCCTGCCACCAGCTTTGTATTAACTGTAATGAGGACACCGCGGTGAGGAGGAGAGGAAGAGTCCCAGCATGTGTCACCTAGCTTGAAAACACGACGCATCCTCCATCCTCCCCCAGTTCTCTTGCTCATCCCAAAACACGCTTATTTTCTTCGCCCCGGCTTTTCTTTTCCAGTTGGACGGAGGAAACACAGTCAGTGGCATCCAACCGGAGCGTGTGCTTGTCAGATCATCAGGACGAGCAGCTGAGCATAAACCAGGGGAAACCAATCAAGTTGCTGTGAAGTTAAACGGTAGGGACGTTTTAATCTGATGAAATTGAAAAGGTACACCCCTCTAACACGAAAAAAGACAAAGAATAATGAAGCATTCCTTTTCTGCTTGAAGATAGAATGAAAGCCAATCCTTTTTTTTTAATAAGAAATCACAGGGTTGGAGGAGGAAGAATCCCCGGCTGTTTGTTTGAAGTGTATATTTGATTCTCAGCACAGAGGAGATGGGGAGGTTGTAGAAATAATAAGAGCACAGGAGTAGAGAGGAAAAACCTCTGACTGAGCTAAAGGTGAACTGCACTGCTGCTCTCTTATGTTCCTGGTACTCAATGTCTCAACAAAGTATTTGCATCCTTGTGATGTTTTTCACATTTTGTGACGCTACAACGTGATTGTGTTTTTTGGGCTTTTCTCTGACAGATCAGCACAGAGTGTTGCAGCATTGTGAAGTGGAACTAGTAACTAGAACATTTCTGGAGAAATTTAAAAGGGGCCTGCCAAACTGTGCATGTCGGTTGGAACCCAGCGTTTTGATGGTAAAAATTAGCAACAGCTAAGGTGAACTAAATGCAGTCAGCAGCATGTGGAGTATTATTATTATGTTGACTAGCATGGACTTACCCCATGTGGTATGCAAACACTGGTGTATAAGCTAAACTTAGTAAAAATGCTAAATTTAGCTTAGATGTTGTCAGTAGCATATGTCGTATCACTAGCATGTTGATTTCCATTGACTTAATCTATTCACTTTGATAGATATAGCTGACGAATCAAACATTAGTGCCAACATTAGCATGAGGGCTGTCGCTAGCATGTTGATACCACCAGCAGAATTAGAGTTAGCATGTCGACTAACGTAAAATAACCATTCAGTGTGCAAACATTAGTATAAAAGACAAAATTAGCGAAAATCCTAAGGTTGACGTAAATGTTGTCAGGAGTATGTCAGGAGTCACTAGCATGTTGACTTACATTGACTTACTACATTCAGTATGCTCAACATAGAAAACATAAAAGATGAGCTAAAAACAATGAGCGTGGCCAAAGTTTTTTGCCTATTATGTCGCCGCATGCCGCCGTCAGGGCCTTCAATAGATGTCAGCTACATCTGAACAATACACACAAAACAACGCTAAACTATGCACCACACCAAGCCACAGGCATCCAATAATATGCAAATAAATAAAAATATGTCTAGGCCCCAAACAGAGGCAACATGTGAGTAACTTAATGTAAATGTTGGTTGGCAAGACTGACTGAAAAAAAGTTTATTTAACTGACTTTAAGTTGGCTAAAGGTGTTTTCTAGGCACATAGTCCAATTTTACAGCACAACTGAATAACTGTTACCTTCATATTTGTTGTTTGTAAATTTGACTGTTTAATGTAACACCTTGAAATTGGGCCTCTGTTTCTTTAAAAACTCCTGCTTTATCTGAAACTATGCCTTCAGGAAGTCATCCCAACATGGCTCCTCTATTAACCCTTTTAACATTTCAAAGGATTCTTATTATAACTAGCAAGCAAACTTTCATTGAAACAGTCTGGTCCTTTGAGTTTTTTTTTCTGTTATAAAAGAACTGCAAAAAAAAAATTATATATAAAGGACCAATATATATACTGGTATATATA